>JABUQX010007766.1:42500-88468 GCA_015478945.1 Trachelipus rathkii | reverse complement strand
ATCTGTCAACAGATAACCGTGTGATCTAGACACCACCTCAGGCATTCCTTCTTAATACTGATATTACATAAATCCCTTACCCTCTTGTGAACCTGCTAAACTATCAAACATATACAAGATTAAAGAGCTAAATCACGAGAACGATTAGAATAGATACGAAGCATACACGAATCACTATTTAACTCGAGATCGCGGGTTTTTTTTTAAAAATGAATTCATAATGTCGACGTTTTGTTACATTTTCGACTGTCTGATTTCTTCTTTTTTCTTTGTTGCGAACCCACTCAAATACTTTAATCTATCACTATATATAGTATATTATTATATATACTAATATATATGTATAAATATCATAATATAATATACTATTAAGTTATATTAAGGTATGTACTACTATAGATATACTAATATATATACCTACTTATATATAGCTACTATGTATATATATATATATATAACCTATATTATATCACTATAATATAACTTATACCTGTATAATATATAGTAATTTCACTTATACCCTATCTTACTATTATAGTCCATAAATATATATATATACTAGTATACTAAACTATATACTATATACTACTATATCTATAAGCTAAACCTATATATAAGTATTATACGATATATATATTATTTATATACATCATATATATATATATATACTAATTAGTTCTTATACTAATAATCTATATATGTGTAACCAAATGTTTGGTGTCTATTAACCCAAGATGAGAAGAGATTTCAAGTATTTCGTTTGGTTTTACGTTTGGACTCCGTAGACGGCGCCCCTCGAACTCCGGGCCCTCCCCGCAGTGCAGGCCCGGCGCGCCCGTTATCAGCCGTCCACTGCTCATAGTATGTATACTATATAAATATATTATACTCACTATTATATATATATATATATATACTATATCAATACAGGTATATTAAAAAAAATTATAAGTCATATATATATATATATACTTATACGAGTATATTATCTATATGGTCAGCCTCTAGAAGAGTCACCAGTCCACTATTCTCAAAAACTACCATCCTATGCACAAGGAAAGAATAACATTTTTGCGGAATTTGCTTTTAGGTTTCCAATTTTGAGTTGCGGAAAATGTTAAAAAAAAAGAAAATTAAAAAATACAACTTTAGAGTTCTGAAAAACACGGATAAGGTCTTACAGGCGAAAGAATTACCGAATGGTTCGTAGTCTCGCCCGTGAATGGCGAGTATGGACGGCTAAAAAACTACACAATTAAAAAAAAAATTACGTTAATCACATGTATAGTATTAGATGATTACAGAAGGGCGCCCTATTGAGAGACCCTTTATTGCGCTCTTACTCCGTTAAAATATAAGACTTTCTCATAAAGTGTGGGTTGCTTTTTTTTTTAACTAAAGATACCAAGGTATACGCACCGATGGGCAGGGAGTCGAGACACGGCTCTACTACGCGCACTGTCAGGCGGAACTAACAGGAGCTAACGGAACTAATATACCCCCCCTAAAACCAGACCAGAAGAGGGATATCCGAACAGATCTACCCCAGCGTCTTATGGGATCCATTTGGAGATAGTTACGACGAACAGGAGCACGATTACTATCGAACATACCGAGCTCTAACGAGATGGTAAGCAAAAAAGCAAAAAGTCACACAGGCACAAAATTCAACGCCCCAAAAAATAAGATGGTTACCCCCACGTGAGCTCAAAAGAACCACCTCTATCAAATTAGACCGATGATAAAAGTTACCGTCTATACAAATCACTATTAATACTACATACTACTAATATCTACCTCGTGCCCTCAGCCACCCCCTCACCCCAACAAACAATAGGCCCAATCTTTTACATCTGCTTTACATCTTCTTACTCCTCTCCGCAACACTAATAAATTCGCGACCACGTATCTCCAGCAACACTGTCAGACTTCCTATTTCCCCTGGAGCCTATGTGAGTCTTTTTGAGGATATTATCGAAGAACTGAATGATATAGTAGTGTGTTCGCTGCTTACTGCACAAATCACATCTTTCACACTACATATTATTATATACTAGCTACCTAGATAATAATATCTCACCTATACTCCCTTAATCCTTATCATATCCTATACTAATAAATATCATCATATTCTACGTATATATTACGTACTATTATCATACTATATTACCTAGATATAATATATAATACTAATATTAATATCTTGAATATTATTGTCATAATTACTATACTACTATAATATATAATATTTAATATATATGAATATAATATATATATTTATATAGCTCGTATCGATAACCATGTGAGACGCCGGTGCATCACGGTGTCTGCAATTATATTGCATCCGTGGCTCGCTTGCTGCGCGCTGAGATTATGACTCTCAAGGTCTACAAGACTCTCTCAGACTCGGCTCGCCTCCGCGCCTCATAGGTGACGATGCATATATGACGGTGTGTGATCCTACTGCTCGTCGTGTTGATGTGTGCTATCGACGTGGTAGTGTTGTAATCTCGGAACTCTCACATAGCGCGAAGTGCGCCTCGTTATAACGCGCACCCCGCAGATCTCCAGAGTGCGAGTGCTACCGCAGGGCGCAGAGTAAACTAATATAATAAGCTCCCACCCTCAGCCGTCGACGGTGGGGATAAGTGTGAAGTGTAGCAGGTGATGTCAAGTAGCACCTCCACCCTCTCTCCCTATAATACTATTAAAAACGGAGTGTCACTACTAAATATCAAAAATATTTAGATTTGAGAGTAACCCTTCATAAATAATTAGCATGTCGCGCGCGTGTGGCGTCAGGTGCACAGATGTAGTCAATCTCTCGGCTATAGCACCACTTTTATCTGAAGGGACCTGTACATTAAGAGGAGAGCGGCGGGTGGGGAGGGCGGGTGCGTCCTGAAAACGCGCTAAATTTCGCACAGTTGCTTGACACACAGTCATATGGACCATACGTGATTCAACTGCTATGACAATGGTTTAGCTTCCCAGACATCATCATTCATTGATAAGAACCCTTTAGAATGAACACTAGCACTGCAACGGCAGAAGCTACAAACTTAAGAAGACTACATTCTTTGACAACGGACAAACAAATAACCTATAGTACAGTCACCCCTCCCATACCCTACCCCCCTCCACTCCCTCTCTATATATATATACTACCACGTAGTACAGAGACACAAAAATGGTGGCACACACACGAAGCCATGCTCCTCTTCACGGATATAACTATGTCACATCCTAGACTATATAATATATATATATATATATATGATATAATAGATACTATTTATATATATCATGATTATAAGAATGGATTTACACTTATTACTTATATATACTCATAATATATACTTATTTATTAATATACTAGTACTATCCATCATCAACATCACGAAATCGGCTCCACCCAACTGCCTGCTTCTACTCCGCAGAGCAGTGCTACCACTCCACCTAGTACCAAAAATTACAGCTAGCAGCTGCAGCGACGCCAGGAAAAGAAATAACATATGCTGGAACTGCTGGTTTCCAAGTCTACTTTAATCACGTGCGGGAACAACTGTTAACACAACAAACAACTAAGAAAAAAAAAAAAAAAATTATATCTCTACCTTTAGGGTTGCTATATTTTAAAACGGAAACAGGAATACATTCTTGCGAATCCTCGTAAAAATTTTGGATAGGGAAATGTAAAAAAATTAAAACAAAATTACTTTTGTAATAATAATGGTTATAAGTCAGGTATAGATTGAAGAGGGCCTTTTAGAGACCTATTTATTTCGGTTTCACTCGGTTAAAGATAGATTCAAGCGATCTTTCCTACCTTCAACATTTCTGCTTATTTTGTAATATACTAACGAATACCCAACGGGTTACCCGCACCTGATGGCAGGTAGTCCGGGTCTCTCGCCCGTCGGGCGACTACTGGCGGTAGGACTCACAATTCCCGCCCCTACGCCGAAGGCGTCTCCGGAACCCCCGCTCTTTGGTAGCGTTTGGCGTCGTCGCGGGTTCCGTCCCGCCCCCTTCACTGACGCGCCGCTATGCATGAAGGAATAGGCGTCCCCCTCCTGTGGTTCCACAGTTCAGGACCATCGCGCCTGAAATCTGCCGTGTTAATACCATTACAAAATATATGTATACTCATATTCTATGTCCATGTGGTCGCATCCCAGCCCCCTCCAAAAAATAAACTAGTCAATTTTTTTGTTTAACTTATCTCTTTTTCCGCGGATATACAAAGATTGCGACCAGCATTCCCAGCAATGTCATTCCTTGTTCTCTCCTGTAGCTATTGTAGGTTTCTTCGAGACTATGTCACGATGAATTGAAGAAATTTCTTTGACTGTTTAATGAAACCGTAAGCATCCTTTCTACCGAGTAATATTATATTATATATAGTATTGTGCATCTCATATATATATAATATAATTACTATATATATGTATATATACATACTCGCTACTCATTGCCTCACAGAACATAAACGCGCTCACCTCTCGTGTAGTATATTCATAAGCGATGTATAGACGTACCGTTAGTTATAAGTATCAATATACCTCATACTATACATACCTATATATAGTACTGTATACTATAGCTAGTATACTACTAATTTATATCACTATATGATACTCTGATACGCCTTATATACTCAGGCTATTTTATTTTTACTTTTATTTAAACAAAAGGACAATAATAAAAAAACAATCATTAAAAATATTATAGTATTTGAGAACACCTCTTAAATTATCACTTGTCCGCAGCTCTTAAATGCCGTAACAATGAAAATATCCGATGTTTTATAATTTTCGTGTTTGCGCATATATAATTAAACGCTTGCGACCTTGAGCTAAATTTCGATGCTTCACACACAGAGTCATAAAACGACCAGTCCCCGTGAGTCCACAGTTGACTCCTATATGGTATCCTAGCTCCCAGACATTTCATCATTCATTTAAAGAACCCTTTAGACATGAACACTAGCATAGAACGCAGAAAGCAGAAACATCTAAAATCATTCTTCTGAACATATCACATCTTTATTACAGTATAGTACTTAATATACTATAAACCACCACTAATAAATATATACTATAACACCTACTATATATGTATCATATAACACGCTACATCCCTCCATAATAACACCATCAACAAATGCCGTACTATACGGTACTTATCATACCTACTAAGTACTCATAAATTATCTAACCAATATACTAGGCGCTACAACTACTACTATAACCATATCACCATCATACCAGTACCCCCTACTTTTTATCCATACCAAATCACCGACCATGCACTCGCTAACGCACCGCTATATATTTTATATCACACCTAGCGAACTTGAACTTTGACGGAAGATTCGAAGAGTGGACAGGCACAAATACAGCAGCGTCTTTACTATAACCCTCACATATAACACTCTTATTATAAGGTTTCAACTCCCAGAGTTCAACACTAGGATTTGAGAACTTCTAAATCATTTAGCCATCTTAAACAACAAATAAATTAAGTTTTTAAATATCTTGCTTTTTGAAGACTCATGAACATAAAAAACGTGGGGACCTTGAGCTAAATTTACCAGAGCTGTTCACCAACGCTGCGTGTACACACAATAGTGCATAGGCCACTAGTGATTCAATTACTCTATCAGCCGCCACTCTCCACATGTCCCAGACATCAATACATTTTTCATTTCAGACAACCCACTACCCGCCACCCTAGGCCCCGAACCCACCCCCATCGCACCATCCGCACCGCGCTAAACAATCACGCCCGCACACACCGACCCCCAACACCAATCGCCACAAAGCACCCGAACACGAACCACCACCCACGCAACCACATCATCTCAATCCCCCTCCAACCCAAAATCTACCCCCACAACGCCCCACCCCCACAACCCCATCACAATCACTCCACACAAATGCTCCACGCCCGCATCACACACGCTCACCACGACCGCCCACCTCTCCCCCAGGTACAAAGCACCCACTCTCGCGTCCCAACCCACTACACTCAACGACACCAAGCCCTCCACCCCTCACTCTCTATGCCCACCCGCACCCACAAACCTCAGACTCACCCCACCCACCCCCCCCCCCCCCACGCCACCCCCATCACCACATCCCCCGATCTTCGATCCCTAGCCCCCCCGCCCCAATGCTTGGACACCCTCTCAGTTTACACTTTGTCATTACATGATTACCTCTTTCCTGCCAGGATTCAGACAACCACTCATAAGATCCTGACACTAGCCAACTGATCCCTACCATATCACCAATCAGACTCCAGTAACAATTCGCCCCTCACAACGAGTGCTCGATAAAGTCGAACCAACTACATAGTAACAACATTATTGTCTACCTAACCTTCGTACATGTCAATCATAACTCCCTCTCCGCACCCACACACCCACCATCCCCCCAGCCCTAAGATCACCACACCCCACCACAATCCACACCCTACAAACCCCCCACCCAACCCTACACCCCAACATATCACGCCATCACCCGCCGCATCCCAACCCCCCCCCCGCCATACTCTCCCCACAACCAGCCCCCGCACACCTCGTAAAACCCCATCCTAAACACACACACTCCACCGCAACGTCATCTTCCTCGAATAGACCCTCCACACAAACTACCACAACCACACGACGACCACCACGAAACCCACACCCCAAAGACAAGACACCCCCCACATACTCCCCTCCACTATACACAACAACCAACACACACACTGATACTCCCCCCACCGTAGACCCAACGACGAATCCGCCACACATCCCCAACCCGTCCAAACCCAAACCGGACTACCCACTCCATCCTTCCATTACGACCTTCCCTAGCGCGCCATCCCCAGTCGCAAATCTCACACGACACTAGATCGAACAGAAATGCGGGTGCAATGACTGCCCAGGCACATCGGCAATATCCCCCCACCATCATCATTTCCATTATACGTCAGGTACACCCGTCTCAGCGCCATCCCCACCCCCACCACACCTGCACATCTCCCGCCCATCCCAACTCCCCCCAGCCGTACCCCAATCGCCCCCCACCAATAGCCACGCCATCCCCGCTCGCGCTCCAGACCAACCATCATATACTATCCCACAAAACACCAGTCCCAAAGCCTTTCCCTGATCTGCCAACAACCCCTCACATATCTCCCCCACCCCCGCCCCTAACGGACCACTGAGACATCCTGCTCCGGACTCCCGTGAAGACGTTGCTACGAAAGATTACTCCTCCCTAACAACTCTACAGCGCCAGCATAAACTCCCCACCAGTCAGTGACCGCACGCCCACACCATACGCGCCAGATCTACTCACATCACGGCCGACCCCCTAAGCGATCTACTCCCGGTTATATAATACTAAGGTTCTCCACTTACCGCGTGACACCGTCTTTCAAATTTAAGAATGCGACTTTTGGGAGACTCTAAAACTCTTTCATATAGAGCATTTCTGAACAACAAAAAAACCTATAGATACTCTTCCTCTTTATGCGCAGTGTGTCTTTCTTTGCTGGTTCTCTTCGCGGATTTCAGCGTTGTTATAATAAACCATGTACGCTGCGTTCCCCACCTTGTCGTGCCCCGCTCAATGTTAATTTTCTCGCTTACCCGGACTTTCCCTCTTTGGTCTAACGTTGCGTTACACTCACCAACAACTACCACCATCCACACTGAACCGCAACGGGGACAGAGTCAAAACCCAGCCACGCCCACCAAACCCCATTCATAACACCCTCACGAGAAACCAGCACATAAGTTCGACCACCCTCGACCTAATCACACTTCACCAATCTTGCACCATCTGGCCCTAAAATGATGTATGTATTCCTCACTAGGTTACGCCACACCACAGTCCGCCCGCCGCAGACACCGATCGCATGTTTCCATTTATCACAGCAGACTAAACCCTTTCAGGACAGGATCGAATCTCGGTACCTTTGAGATGGATTAGATATACTAGATCTGGAAAAAGATACAAGACTTCGGACCTTACATTAGTTAGTAGTTTCCGAGAGCCATGGACCCAGCCCCCACCCACACACTACAGCCCGTTTTCTGTATGCTTTGACCTTCTGCTGTCAGTTCAGAATACACCAAGAACACCATAAACCACAGCACACAGTGACCACAGCCCACACACAACCACCAACGTAATACCTATCTCTCAACATATAAGCTCATTGTTCATGCCTATCAAGCACCGATCCCGCTGCAACTGCCTCAAGCATGTCCCCAAGATATACACCACCCTCAACACCCCCCACCTACTCCCACCATCCCCGCGTCCAACCCCCAATGCAAGCTACCACCACACCCTCTCGATCTCCCGCGCCGCCATACAAACCCATCCAGCAGACTCACCAGTCTTTCAACCTCTCCCATACTTCTCTGATCAACCGACCACCACCTCCATCACCACCCTAATCGATATACCCCCAGTCAATTCTCCAAAAGAACCCACGCACCACTCACACCAACCCATACACCTCAACACGGCGCACCTAACCTACTCACAACGACATCACCCAAAAACAAGTAACGTCTCACAACTCTTCTGCTCTTTCTCAACACACCATAGTATACAATCAAAAAACCTCCTGCGACTCTTGACGCTAATTTCGCATCGCTAAAAACACAAGTCATAGGGACCATAGTCGATTTCTAACTTATTATCAACTCGCTCCACGTTCCCAGACATCATCATGTTTTAATTGAAGACCCTTTGAGAATGACAACTAGCATGAAAATCCCGCAGACACAGCAAAATTGAAAGTCAGTCTTTCTGAAAACATATATATATTTTCGAGAAGTGACTTCTAAGATCATGAAAATCCTTCACTCCCGAGTGCAACAAGCAAAGTATCACGATTACCATCTTATATATTTATACAAGGTTCAACACTCCCGCTCTCAACATTTAAGTACTGAGAACTGATCTAATATTGATTAAACACCCCACAATAAAAAGTTTACACTTCTTGTTTTATGTAAGACCTGTAACATAAACAACGTGTGACCTGAGGCTAAAATTATCACGAAGCTTACCTCAACAAAATCACTCAGGACACTGCTTTCTTAATTACTATTCTGGTCCAAGTCCCAGACCATCATCATTTTCCATTCGGACCCTTTGGGATTGATAGTCGGTGCTGGAGCCGGATCCCCCAAAAAATTAAAATTTTTCACTCTTAACATATAAATTTCCCGCAGAGCGTGAACTTTCGATCTGGAATTCGAAAAAGTGACACACAAAACCACCTACAGATCTATATATTATTATAAGGTTCAACTCCAGAGATCAAACATTTTATTGAGACATCCTAAATAGATTTAAACAAAACGAATAAATTAGCTTTAAATCTCATGTTTTTGAAGACCCATAACAAAAAAATGTGGAACATTGGGGCAACGTTGTTCGATCTTACTCCATCCAACATTGTTGGTAGATACCCAGGAAAACTTCACCTGTACTATTGCAGGTAAAAAAATACGCAGAAAACCTCCCCAATACCCTTGTCACCTAGTGACCCTTAGGAATGAATCCTTAGCATGAGCGAGTCAAAAAAATTAAAATACATTACTTTCCTGGAAATATAATGTTCGAGAGCCGCTGAACTTCTCGCGATCGAAATATCGAAAGTGGGACACCACCAAATCCCACGAACATACCTATCTATATCACTTTTTGATCTAAGGTTCAACTGCACCAGAAGTTTCACACATAGATTTGGACAGCATTCTACGAATATTAGCATTTTAACAACAAAATAAATAATACTTTAAATTCTTGTTTTTGAACACGCAGAGCACAGCTGCATACCCAAGAAATAAAAAGAAAACCGTCAGGACCTCTTGAAGCCACTCACACCTACCAAATACAGGCACATGCCTAATCACAGCACCAACGTCACTAGGACCGATAAGTAATTCTAATTTATTATGTCCCAGTCCAGGACACTCAGTCATCGTTTCTTTTTGAGAAACCCTTTTACGACGACCCCATTCAGACCATCAATCGTACCACGCACACACAAACCCCTGGCCAGCACGAACACCAGACAACCTTACAAACACTCAACAACACACTTCCGAAGAAGCCTACCACACCTCACCTTATATTTTCGAGAGCGTGAAACTATATTTGATCTGAAATTCGAGAAGTGACACAAAAATGACCACGATACTGTACTAACTTAGTTTATTCATGAGGTTCAAACTTGTCAGAGTTCAATATTTATATTGAGAACTTCTTAATATTAATTACCAAGATTTAAAAAGATTTAAATTCTGTTTTTGACCTCTGAATCATGGACGTTGAGCTAACATTTCGACTGCTCAGAGATTCGAATGGGAGGACCATAGTTGACTTCTAACTATTATAATGGTCCAAGTCCCAGGACCATCATCATTTCAAATTTGAGAGAACCGCCTTTAGAAATGAACAACTAGCAGAACGAGCAAAGGCAAAATTGAACATCATTCTTACACATATATATATTTCGTGAGAACGTGAACCTTTGACTTGCCTTGAACATTCGAAAGTAGCACACAGAATTACCACGATACTGATCTAGTTATATTTATTATCAAGGCTTTCAACTCTCAGAGTTCAATTGAAGATTTGAGAACTTCTAAATTTAGCACTTTTAAGTAAAAACGTTTAAATCTCTTTTTTGAAGTTGGACTATACCATAAGAAACGTGGCACCTTTAGAGCTAAAAAGCAGCCATCAAACACATACTCGCGATGCTTAGACACACCACGCAAAGATCTAGACCATGAGTAATTCGTAAGATATATACTGGAACAAGCGTAACAGAGTCATTGGATTTACTTGGAACCCTAAGTACCAAATAAGAGGTGAGCGAGATCAAAAAATTAAAAATCAAAACTCTCGGAACATACTTATATTTCAGAGAGCGTGGACTTTGATCTGAAATTGCGAAGTGACACCAACAAATACCCACGATACTCATCTAATATATTATTATAAGTTTCAACACTTTTTTAAACGTTAACACCATTGGTAGGCTGTGTATAACCTAATGATTAGCATTTAACAACAAAATAAATGTTTACATATCGGGTTTTTGTATCTAACAGTAAGAAACGCTGGACACCTTGATCTAATACGATGGCTCTACACACAAGTCATAGTAGGACCATAGTCAATTCTAAATAATATATATTGGTCCAAGTCCCAGACAATCGCATCATTGTATTTGAGAACCCTTCGGGTAGAATGAAACATGTCAGCATGAGCGGACAGTTAAACATATAAAATACTCATTCGCGAAGCATTTATATCGATTTCGGAGAGCACGTGACTTTGCATCTGAAGAATTCGAACAGTGACACAAACAATGCCACGACGAACTATCTAATACATTATTTTCTCTCTTTAAGGATTCAAACACGGCCGTTACCAGCCAGTTCAACCACTACTCCAATATCTTAATAACTATTGATCCGACGCGAATCCTATGCTCATACCATAACATTCAGCACCCCACCTATACATTAAGGCCCACTAATCAAGAAAGGTTTAAACTCTCCGTACGTTTCTATTTGCACCAGCCGCTGTATCCCACCATTACACATCAACAACACCACGTAGGACCCTTCCAGACGCTTAACCCACTTTTACAGACATGGCTCTCACAACAACAGTCATAGAGCCACATAGGTTCGGATCCTCACTAATTCTGATCAGCGTCCACCAGTCCCAGCGACCAATCAATCATCTTTACACATTGACAGGAACCCTCTTCACGGCACTGCAAGCACACCTAGCGATGGATACCCGGGGAGACAGCTGACTTACGCCAAGCCACCATTTGAGAAATGCATTCTTCCTTTGGCAGACCCCACCTCCCTGTATACAGCCTTACGAGACCGCGTGAACTTTTGACTCTGGAAACACTTACCGAACCGAATCGCCCGCAACACCACTCAGCAGGAATTACCACCGATACTACCCGCCTAATTCTAATGAACTCTTATTATAACGGCTTCGAACTCCTCACACGCCCAGTTGCTC
The DNA here is from genome assembly GCA_015478945.1 of Trachelipus rathkii. NCBI lineage: Eukaryota > Metazoa > Arthropoda > Malacostraca > Isopoda > Trachelipodidae > Trachelipus > Trachelipus rathkii. The sequence continues at coordinate 76,391 of JABUQX010007766.1, read as the reverse complement.
CCCCACCTAACCCACCTTACCAAGATTCCAGCACTCTCTCAAACTCCGCCACAGTCCTCACCTTACAGCCAATCCGCTTCAACCGGAAGACGCACAAACATCATCAAACCACACAGCTAGTGTGCCCACACCAGAATTCACACAGATATATGTAGTTCACTAGTTTCTTAAAGACCTCATGAGCCCGTCAGATCATGTTCACACTACGCCAACCCCCCTCGAGCTGGAAGCTCTTGTCAAGCCGTTAACAACATCTCCACCCGTGCTATCTACGACACTATACACACAAGTCCAGCATACGCCGCCGACCGCTGTAGCTATTCTACAAAAACTACTATATCACAACTGGTCCCCACAAAGTTCCCAGACTTCTCTATCAGTTTTTCTAGTTCATACACTGAGAAACTCTGCTTAGGCCAAACATAGTAGTAGGAGTGAATAATTCGCAGGAGGACTGGGAGCGCACAAAAATTTAAAATCCAAACTTGTAGAAAATCTCTGAATTAGTGTCTAGCGACGAGCGGTGACCTTTTTGATCTGAAATTCGAAAAGCGTCGCACAGCCAAATGGCACTATACTATCTGAACTGATCACTATCTATGTATAAGCGTTCAACTCCTCAGAGTTCAATATCTTCATCAGCCCATGCTTCTTGCGAACTCCTTTCAATAATTACTTAGCATATAACATTACAGACATAAAAAGTAGTCTCAAAATTTACCTGCTTAAATGCCGCCTTTTTCTGGAACCACCCTGCTAGGCATCAAACGTGACCTGAGCCCCCTAAATTCTCCTCGATGACCTTACACTCCACGAAGTCATAGACCATAGTCATTCTACGTATTTACTTACTGATCCGTCCCAGAGCAATTCCAAGTCATCATTCTTTCACTTCATTTTACAACCGGATACACGACCTTCTTACGCAATCCCGACATAAATTGGCCATGAGCCCGACCGAAGACCACATTAAAATCATAACCTTACCATATGTGCTTGATCATAGCTTTAAAAACGACCCTGAACTTTTGCATCGTTTTTGAAACTCTGCAGATACGTGACACACAAACAAATATCATCCGCGATACTCGTGCTCAATCATATGGTAGCTGCATTACAGGTCTCGAAACGTCCCAGAGCTCTCAACATCTGTTGGTTGTGAAGATAAACTTCTAAACCATTAGCATTCACCACAACAAGAAATAAATAGGTTTAAATTTTGTTCTTGAGGAAGACGCCTAGAAACACATCCAACAGACCAAGATGACCGTGGCATGAGACACATTTGAGCTAAATTCTCTCGCATGCCTATAGTGACACAAACCAGCTTGAGCCTCTCGAGACAGAGTAGTGATTCTAATTTTTATATGGTATCATGTAGATCCCCTAGTCAATCACATTCACTCCCCATTCTTTAAATAGACATTAGTCGGATCCTTTAGAAGACATGAACAACTAAGCAATTCGACAACGGACGACAGCAAAAATCTCAAAATCAAATAATTCGGCAATACGCTATAGATATTTCGACCGAGCGTGAACCTTTGATTCCTGACAAATATACAGAACAGGACCACCAACAAATAACACGATACAATCTCACCAATATTGTATTGTTGAAGGTTTCAACTGTCAAGTTCAGCTGTATTATATTTGAGAAAACTTCCTTAATAATCTAGCATCATGAATTTACAATAAAAAAGATTTAATATCGTCGTTTTTTTAGACACACCTGTATAAAAACATGACCTTGATGGGCTAAAGTCTCGTTATGGCTGACACACAAGTCCTCTACGCACCGTATAACGTCATCCTTCCCGTATAATAGACTCACGCTACCCGCCATTTCTCTATCAGGATTCTTGCAGATCATTCTTATCTGATAAGCCACATCCTTCTTGTATAAAGTACCAATACCCTATAAACTGAGACGTACTGCCAAGCCGATCATCATGCCAATTATACTATAGTATCGTCCTCAGCCTCGGTAAAAGCATTTATTCTGTGTCTGTTAGTCCATATATCTTTTCCTAGACCCTCTCAATACACTTCACGTACGTTCCGAGATCAGACTTTATTATATATGTTCAGAAATGTTTTCAATTTTGCCTTTCTCGTTCTATTGTAGGTGGTGCATCGTAAGGCGTTGGCGCAGAGAAGAAGAGATGTGATGACAGAAAGAGGAGATCACCGAGGAGGGGGGGCAGAGAAGGGGAGGAAAAATTCTAACACCCTGTCCTCCCCCAGATCACGATCTACCTCCCTTAGAGTTCTATATCGCACTGCGCTATCATGAGCTACTCCAGGGCATTATCTGCGATCTGACTCGCAGCTATGCTGTCTCTAGCTCTATCGACGATCGTATCAGCCTCGTGCCGCCGTCCGTCCCACAGATAGATGAGCATCGACATACGACGCAACGTACATGGGGCTAAATCCTCGGTTAACGCCCCGGCATCTCCCAGATGTTCTACAATCAAACTTTCGAAAAAAGACATCCTGATGCCATCGACTAATACTACTGCTACATCTACCACAACTACCAACACACCAGAAGTATCTAGATAAACTATTCTACTACTAAAGATCTGGTCAAAGTACCCTATAATATATATAACCTAATATAAATATATATAATAGTATATATATGTATATATATATCGCCAGCAGACTGGTCATCGAAATCATACTGCTTCTCTACACTGCGCGGTGCCCAGGACCGGCTTTAGCTCGCGCAGGAACCGTATTGCCGCGTCATTCAAGAGGATCATCACGCTATTATTTAAAAATAAAAAGTTTTAAAAAATAGTCTAAATATATCAGCGGCGACTCCAGTAACTTTTTACTACTCGGGCTCCGTCTCTCTCTCTTCTCTATATATATTATACGTATATATATATATATAATAAATAATATATTATATATCATTATATATATCTATATATTATATATTATACTATATATATTATAATATATATACGTTTAAAATAAACTTTAAATAATAGCAGCTAGCTCTCCTTATTTCTATATTAAATAGAGAATGGCAACATCAAAAGGTAACTTAATGATCCAAAAGGCAACAATTTTATAGGCCTAGAGATTCTCACGCATCATCTCCGCATTCGATTTGCAGCTACGAAATTATTTCTTTTATTTTATTGTTCATAAAATTGACATTTGAATAGCGATAACTTTTTTCACTCATTGCTTCAATTTAACAGAAACTTTTATATTTAGTATGTAATATTTTCATTCATTTGACCCATTTTCACAAAAAAATAAAAGATTTTATTCTCCCTTTGAATTGTAAAGTATCTATCGTTCTATATGTTAACTCGTGCTACAGCAACGAGCAGCACTAAATAATTACCGGTGATATATATATTATATTATATAAGATAATTATATATTATATACTATATATATATTATATATATATATATATAATATAATTATAATACTTATATTATATATATATATAAGATATATACTATATATATATATAAAGCCGTTTTCGTTTTTATATCTGGCCTTACGAAAAACGTAAAAAATGCTCGAGCTTGCGTTCGTTTTTGTCAAACTTACGAAAAATCGTGTAAGAAATGCTTTCCAGTCGTTTCCAAATTCATCATAATGCATCAGTCAACGCTTGCTATTTCCCGTGTCTGCATAATATACTGACCCAGCAACCACTAATCCGAATTGAGCGTAGGTGTGCGGCACCATACGCCCCGTCTGAATTGATGATTTAACATTCAATATAATCAGCTTGGAATCCTGATTTCTTCCAAATAGATCAACAAAAAAACGAAAAAACTTTTTTCCGACATTTCTTTGATATCGGCACCGGCCGCAAAGGCTTTTTGATTCCCGGTCATGACGATGCAGCGCACTTTGTTTTTCTTCCTGTTAAATATAAACCATGTATTTTTTTTATTTCTGGTTATTCCAAAACCACGTACTTTCTATCACAAATAAGCTAGATTCCAATTTTTTAAAACAAAAGTAAGTACCTAGCCGAAATCGCCGGTCGGTCTCTAAACTGGAGAAACTTCTGCTCAAAACTGTCGGTTGGCATTGTTCTTATCGTAGCATTAAGCACAAATGACAAAAACGAAAACGTTCTAAAATTAAAGCAAAGGAAATACTAAAATCAATTGTCTCATAAGCGCATCGTATTATTACAATTACATTAAAGGGATATAACTAAGAAATTTACTCCCAAGTAAAGTATTCTTGTGCTTGCAATTATTGTATCGCCAATCCCCCTAATTACAATTACTTGGGACTATTCTTTATTTCTTATTTCTCCTTTAATCTACCTCACTTCGTAATCTTGTCCCGACATACACAAGCTTTGTAATTTGTTTGCTGATTGAGATTTTTCCATGAAGAAATCCACTTTCTCTGAAAATTTTCTATCTTTAGCCGTTATCCCTCTAACATTTTTGATAAACTTGCTATACTCGTTTCATCGATAACACTTAGGCGCACTAAACTGTAGCAATGATGTTCCTAAACTCCTGTTAATGCTCGGCTTCCCTTGCATGGACCCCTTCCAATGTTCTTCCCATTCAGATTAAAACATTTTAAACCAAAATTTCCACAATGCAAGTTTACTTTATAATCTATTAACAACAACTCATTGCGTTTCTTTAGATTAAAGAAACATTCTCATGAACATTGAGGTCACACATCGTTAACAAATATAAATGTGCCGACTGTACGTTGACATATGGTAGTCAAAACTTTCCAATAACTAAAGATGCGAGCCTGTCAAACAACATGGTCATTTACCTTCTAACCTTAATGTCTCTCCATCTGGTTCAACCAGAGAATTTAGCAGTCAGAGATCACTATGGACCTCAATAACCTATACCTCTTCAAAATTTCTCCATTTTTCAAAAGGAACCTTCAGATGAAGAACTTAAAACTTTTAACCTTTTTCTAAACAACACTTAAATTTCATTTAACATCCATAGATTTCTTTGGCACTCCTGATCACTGAACTAGATTGCCCTGAATTTCGTGCAAAACGAACACATTTCTTATGAGAGTTTACTTCTTGTTTGCACAGCAATTGAAAATAGATGTTGTGATGGAGCCCGTCGATTTCGGATAACAGAAACGCAAATACATTATTTATATTGCCAAAATTGGAGCAACTAGTGTTATGGAGTTTGTCGATTTGGAAGAAATAGTATTTAAATCTATTTATTGAATGAAGTATTCATCCTTCAAAATGACGCGTGGTAGGCACCTACCACGCTAACCCGTCATTTTTGTTTTGCACATTTTCGTAAGAACGTTGGAATTCAGCAATCACTGGAAATAGCAACTTTATAGGATTACCGGAAATTCCTTATGTGTGATAAGCATTTCTTTACGATTTTGAGCTGCGTTTTAACAAAAACGAACGCAAAATTGAGCGACCATTTCTTACGTTCGTAAGCCACAAATGCAAAAACGGAAAAGCCTTTATCGTTATGAGATAAATAAGCATACGAACATTATCAGACACAAATTCGGAAATATAATATATTATAGATATATTATATACGTATATATATATAATAACTATTATATAATATTAATATTATACATACTATATATATATATACTATTATATATATTAAAAGCAAAAACTTAGAAAAGAAAGAAGCAATTCGAAACTATTAATTTCTAAAAGTGTTAAAGCTCAGTTATCTCAAAGTCATCTGAGTCATGAAGAAATTTTTAAATTCTTTGTCTGATAGCAAGGGCGCTGAAATCCCCTTTCTCATAAATTTGCTGTTCGTGAATGTCGTTGGAAAAGCTTCAAAACCTTTCAACTACCAACACCACTCTGTAGCAATGCGGGACATAGGTTTCTATAATATATAGTAGTATTAATAGTTATATATTATACTATTTATAATATATTAATATATACTATATATAATATATATATATATAAATATATATATATATATAGATATATACCTATATATCGAAATCAATTTTAAACTGTTTGAAAAAGCACATTAAGAGGTATCGGCAAAATAATTTACCGATACCGTACCGATACCGATAATACTCCTCTCAAATTCCCGATTACCCGATACCCTCAAAAATCAACCGATGACCACCGATCACGACACGATACCACTATGGGTATACGGTATCAGCCCTCAGGCATCACTCAATATACGATAGTATTACGTATATATATATAATTATATAGTTATAGAATATATATAATATATATAGGGAGAGTGTTATATTATTATATTAATTATTATGATCAATATATAATTATGATATATATAGTATATATATATATCTATTATACAGTAACAAATTTAGAACTGTAACAAACGCTCACCAGTTCGTAAATAGTAGAGAACAATAAACTCCCCTTTTATTGGTTTCGAAACCCGCACCCTCGCAATTAATGCCAAGCGTGGTTACCACTAGACCAACATGAGGCGAAACGAAATCTACCATTTTCTCTGAAAGATTTACTTAATCTTTTCCCAGAAGAATAAGGCAATTCAATTTGACACTGACCTCTGGCAGATCTCCCCGCCCCCACTCACTTTTCCTTTTACTCTCGTTGGTCTAGTTCGTTAACCCACGATTGCACAACTAACTCTGAGGGCGGTTTCGAAACCAATAAGGGGAGTTAATTGTTCTTACCATATACTAATATTAATATATATATATAACCTTTATATATATAGTATATATATATATATATAATATAATATATATATATAATATATATTAATATGTATATATATGTTGACTTATATATATGATGATGCCGAGTGTAGTAGGTAAGTGTGAATGCAGGAAGGAGGCTGGTGCCAATTAAATCCTGGGGATGTAAAGAGACTAGTCCTGAGCTATAGTTTCTAAGTACAATGTGTTTCAGCATGGAACATCTTAAGGTCGTTGTTAATGTTTTAGAAGAACTGATAAATGAGGATGATGAACGATTCCGAAGTTGTAATATGTATGAAAAGGGATTAATAGAGAATAACATGAAAGTATTGTTGTAGATGGTTGGCACTTTGGAAAGACATGAATGATAGTCGGTTGCTAAGCGGATGTATAGTGGTTGAGTGTGTGGGAATCGACTGGCTGGAAGACCGAAGAAAAAGGGAATTGTTAGTCATCAAAAGAACATGTCTGGAGGACGTGAAATGTGAGTTTGCAGGGCAAGAAAAAAAGTGCATATTAGGAGTAAATGGCAGGTTTGTGAGAAGCTGATGGTTGTGCCCCACCTGCGCCAAGGGACGACCCCACATGGCAGAGCCTAAGTACTCCTCCCCGGTAGGGGATTCCCGTGAACTCTAGGGTTGGATTTTCTGTGCGGCGAGTTCCCACTAATAGGTATTAAAGGGAGGTAAGGGCTGGGCTTTCTTTCCGACTTGTCATATTCTTCTACTACTTTTCTGTTTCTGGTACATGTTACGCAACTTCCCCAGTCTTGGGGGTAAAAAGTGGTGAATGAAGCTCTATTACTATATAGCGCGCGGATATATACGTATATTATACATAAATATACTAATATACTATACTATACTCTCTCTTTATATATTATATACATATATGATATTATATAATAATATATGAAATTTATTTAGAATACATTTAGAAAAAATAAATAATATCGATACGTAGAAAAATGATAAAAAGAAAATACAAAAATATTGCCATGTAAAAAATGGCCAAAAGTCACTTGACACCAGTACCAGGCACAAGTTGACAAGCGATAGAATTGTATAAAGTAGTTTGCTAGTACACGTACAATGGTTTCAAGAAACTGCAAGTACAAGTAACAAGTACTCCAAACAATGTACTTAAGTACAAAGTACAAGTACAAGACTTGTACTTGAACTCAAGCTGATCTATGATAGTATATATATATATTCATGAATATATATTATATTATAAATATATATATATCTAATTTAATATGTAGTATATATTATATATTATATAATATATGATGTGGTTTTTGTTTTCATTTTTTTTAGAGTATATATGTCAGCAGGAAGCAGAAGAAGGAAGAAGAAGAGAGATGAGGAAGAAGTAGAAGTTTGTAGCCTGTAGCCTTGATCTGTGTGGAAGATGTGTGGATCTTCATTATTGTGGGACTGCAGTGAATGAAATTGCAATTACACTTCTCTGATGTTCAGTAAGTTTTTTAAATTCCCTTTTATTTTTTCATTCCAGTGTTTTACAAATGATTTATAAAGTTAAGCAGATATGATGTAAGGGTTACAGTTTAGGACAGGAACTAGGTATGGTAGAGTATGAAATGTGCTCTTCAAGGTTAGTACATTTAGAAGTCGTTATTAGAATCGCGCATATTCAAAGAGTATGTAAACCAGTCGATTCTCAAAACTGTCCTGTGATGCGTCACCTGTTGGGTGAGCAGGCTTCCCCTCAGGGGTCGACTGCGAAATATTCGGAAACATTTCGATAATCTACTACTATCAGTTCAAGTGTGTCATTTAAAATTTTTAAATCGATTTTGAAGTTTTCCAACTTTTGTTAAGTCATGATTTTAGTTATGTTATCTTTATATATTTTTAACTTAGAAAGTGTTTTATAGAAAACAAGATTTCTGCCTAAGCTAGCGCATAGCTGTATGTATATCTTTAAAAAGAGCCTGAATGCCTCTAAATCTCTCCTGAGGAGATACATGGCACATTTTTGAAAGGCATTGTAAGAATAATTTCGGGCAAGCTTTCCTAACAAAAACTAAAACTTATGCAAATAAAATGATATGAAACGACTAAGAGGCAAAAGAATGATTTTCCAATATGTGAAACACTTTTTTTGACTAAATGTGCGTTTACTCTCGGTTGATATGAAATCCACTTTTTTATAATGTATTATACACAGCTTAGTTCTGTCGCAGATCTCTGATCTGGTATCGATTTAAAATGATCATTTGGGTGATAAATATTTTTACATACATCAATCGGATTCTTCCATTTAATGTTGCTTGCTCATTGATCGTGTGTGTATTGTGTGTGCACGAGACATTATGCGGCAATGCAATATACTCGTAATATCTATATCGTCTGTGAAGAATGTAAGTACTAGTCTTATGTATATTTTGGACATTGGTAAAAAGATGAAGTATCCACTCACACTGAGCGGTAGAACGCTCAACAAATTTTAATTCCATTTGCGAGACTCTATGATTTCATGCGATAGCCTCTTTTTCCGGGTGTGGCTCTAAAAGGGTCTAATAGCGAGATTCAATATAGTCCAAGTGTAGAGATACACTGGAGGGTGGACTGTATCCGAATCAGGATTTTCGAATGTGGTGGACTAGTGTCATATACAGCAGCGCAATCTCTCCGGATAATGCTAGACTTAAAGAGTAAATTTAATTTGATATATCGACACACATAGTCTCGTAATAGTCATACTATATTACTAAGTTGATGTTCGAGGATATAAACGTATATCTAACTATTCTATAGTGCACTAGTGTGTGTGTGTGTCTACTTTATCTATATACTTATAATATCTATATATACCTAGCAAGTCGAGGGATCTTATAATCAGAACTACTATATATTAGGGACACTTAGCTTACCGGAAGCCACGGTTACACGCCGGAAGTTCGGCTCGGAACCTCTATTTTTACAATTCCGGTTCCGGCCGGAACACCTACTTTAACTACTAAGAATCCATCTGTCTTGTACAATCCTACTCTCTGTGTCTTAATTAAAAAAAATTTCTAGTCACTGAGTTTGTCATTTATTCAGTTATGATTATGCATAAATGAACAATATATAGAAAATTGATATATGTTAGTCACAAATCTGATACAGTGGTTTGGATAAAATGAGGACCTATAGTTTCCCGAAAACTTAACTATGAAACCATGCGGTGTGCATCTCCACACTCGAACCCATCGCTACGACAGGAACTCCCTGAACAGGATTGTAGGATTAGATTCATGATAGTTTAATCGACAGTGATTCTATATTGGCGGACGGGACATTTCTACACACAAAAATTAGATTTTAAACTTGATTTGTATTTGGTAGTCAACATTAGTTAAAATAATCTTAGATTATCTCCTAATTCTCCTCTCTCGACAAATATATATTTTAAATAAATGCAACTGTCCTCCAAATACAACAGCATAAAAACCCCAGTTTAAAGAGCCTTCCATTTACCCTCCAATTTCCAATTACTACCTAAAGAAGTTTCCAATTAATAAAGTTCCTATTTAGCTTCTAAATATATCCCTACGTTCTATATTATATAATATTAGCTGTGAACATAATATCTGCTAGGGAATTTAACTTTTTTCTTCCTTAAATATTTTACTTGATCTATTATTAAGAAAATGTACTCATGAAAACGCTACTAATGAATTTAGCCTTAATTATATACAATAACAAGTCATAGCTTATTATTAAATTAGTTGAGTCGGTAGCTCAACATTAATTAATACTACTTTTAAAAAAATACTTGCTAAAATGCAGAATTACCCTCAGCAACTTTGGTGCCATGAAAAAATACACCTAACAAGTATACGACTTTTTTCAAAGCAACATTTGTTAAACCATTCCATTGTTGTAATTCTCTTTAATTCTTTTGTGGCAACCCTGCCCTAGAATCTAGACCTGGGGATATATAAGCTGCACGCTGGGCGGTAACTATTATCTATTATTATTTACTATAATTATTATATAGATTTTTTATTAGTTATTACTAGTTTGATTATTTATATATGTAATTATTATTATGGAATTATTATTATTATATTATATAAGTCTGTACTTTTAGTATACAATTCCCTAAATATTTTTCTTCTGATTATTCATTTAATTCCTTTAACTCTCTATGAGATGATAATTTGCAAGAAATGTAGCATATTTCTCCTTATATACTGATCCCTGGAGCCGGTTTCATCGTAAACCTAGGACATCTTCCAGAGTCTTAGAATTCTAACAATTGATGACACTTATCCTTTTTTAACACTAGATTTGAAAAAATATTAAATCTTACAAATTGATTTTCTCTAGATTTATAGGCACTTTCGGCAGCATTTCAATTTATATTCTAACATAGGGACAAATACACTTTAAATTCAGTTAATGTCTGGATTTTAGGAGTGTTTTATGTCAATAAGCCTCAGCTCAATTTCGTTTTTGGCTGCACGATGAGGACGTGTAATTTGTCAATATGATTCTTGTAAAATCAGGTACAGTTGTCTTGTTATGTCAGTGGAATAAATCGTTCGTATATGATTTACTGGTTTTAATAAGCTTGCTTTGGTATGTCCCCATGTGGTCATCTTCTGACTTAGTCCGTGTAACCAATATACGTTCGACTGTACAGTCTTACTCGGGACATGCGAACTGGTACACGACATGGTGATTAACTTAAAGGGTATCCTTAGTAGAGAAAGCAGGAAGAAAGCTTTCTTGTTTTGTGGTATAGTTTAACTGTGATTTTTGAGCTGCTTGTAGATTAATGTGCGAACGTATTAAGGGCTGTCGCAGAGGCATTAGGTATCAAACGGCCCTTGAAGTTTAAAAATATAAACTTTATTATTCAACTCAAAGACTTGACAGAAATTCAATGTATTTTATAGAGTTTGTCGATGTTCTCGCTGTTTATATTTCTACTCGTTAATTTAAAGGTCGGCTTACAGTTGTCAGGTCTCTGGTTTATATCTTTTAACTCAGCATCCAAAATGTTCCAATCGAGCACCATTTATAAGGCCTGTATATATGAGTGTTTTAACACATTGCTCTCTATACTTCTGCGGAGTAGGCGCCTGTAATTAAGCGTACATACCTTATCACTTTGTTACATTTATAGTCTTTCCCTCCGGAAAAAAACTGCATTCAGAATTGCTTTGTATTAAACTCTAAACCAGACCCTGTAACATAAGTCAACGTAGTGCTCCCTTAAGTTCACTATAATGATGAATGCTAAAATCTAATATCTAATTCTGTAATTTTAATTTTTCTACAACTGCTGTGTTAAACTAGTTCATTCAAGTGTTGAATTCAAAATCTCTAAAGGTGTCCCGAGGCTTTACGACAAAACACGTGCTGCCACGATATGAAGAAAAAATGCTTCATCGATTGCGAATTATTCTCTAGACTAGTATTAGAGGAAATTAATGCAATATCAGAAGAAAATAATCGGAAGTTATTAGATATTATTATAGTATTTATATTGTTTTGCATTATTTTTATGTCATTTTTTTATTATTAAAAGAAAATTTCTTAAGTAGAAACTACTACAAAACACAAAATATTAACTAAACGTATACTTAAGCCAGAAATTCAAGACAATTTCGAATAAGATGGGAATTAAATTCTTACTTAAATTGAATTTATTTGAATTTTTGAAAATGCTTGTTTTTTGAACAAAATAAGTTGCTCTCCATCGTTGTGCGAGTTAACGTCAAACTCTCTCTCTGCTCAATCAATCTTTATGCGGCCTCTGGGAGTATTTATGTTGGGGGAGATTTTTATAAATCTTTGATTACGAATTTTATGTTTATATTTTAATGTGAGATACATAGTAGATAATGATTGGATACAATGGTATTTTATGTATCTTTTTTGTGTTATAAGTGTTAAGAGATAATAATAGGATGGTGAGCAGAAATTATTGCCAAAAAATTTGATACTGATTTGTAAAAATTTAGTCTGGTATCAGAATAAGTTGTGTTTTACGTAAATGGAGCTGTGAAGCTGTGAAGCTGTGAAAGTTTGATATCAATGAACTTTTGCATTAGGAAGGAGATGATTACCGATATTTCGTTTGTTCTACTAATAAAAGGAAATGGAGAGGAAAAGAATATCGGTATTTCTTGTTTATATCGAGAAAGGATGTCAAACCCCCTTCAGTGACCTTCAGGGGGAGGATTTGTTAATTAATATCGAAAATTGAATATCCGAATCCATTAGATGGCTTCCTAATTTGCTTTTTCTACTTAGAGAGAATTATGTTATGGATCAGAAAACAACGGCGGCTTATTATTTCTATTACGATGAGCTTTTCGGACAGAATGTAGAAGTCATTTGGATTGCACTCGTTATTCCATGACCAGGTGAATTACTTAAGGACCATCTTTATATATTTATATCGGCGGGTTAAGTAAATAGAGAGTATAGTATTATTATCTTATCAGGGTGGCATATAAGTCCACTGGGTACGAACTTAGTCGCGGCATCCGCAGAGCTGAAAGCAACGTACGACACACCATTTGAACATACCGATTTGAACAATGTAGTATGTTGGCCGTCATAAAGAAATCTAAAGAAAAATTTAAAAGATGCTCAAAGAGAACTGCACATTTCTCGAGTTACAATGTGAACAAGCGCTGTCCAAAGTTTCTGTAGTTCAGTCATAGTCAAATCTTAAATTACTCTATGCTTTGGTTACTTTAAAGCACAAACATAGTCTCCGGTTTGGAGCTCATTGCCATGCGGTCCGAATTAACTCATATTCTCATCCCTTGGTGCGTGCAACTTGATGATACCACATCCATTACCATTCGCAACAGTTACCTATCACAATTTACACATCCCCCCTTTTAAACGGGTTTAACAAAAGTTACGGACACCGCACAATTTAATATTTGAATGGTCAGATTACCAACACTACTAATTACCTTTATATTAATTATATATTATATTATAAAAATTACTATAAATAATTATATATATATAAAATAATATATAGATACGGGACGATAACTGAATCTTTTTCTCTGATCACAAAATAGATTGACTCTTTAAACGCAACATTATTCGATTTTATTTCTGGCCGACTACCCGTGTTTTGGGGATAATTACCTTTACAGCAGACTACACAGGGGGATAATGGCAGGAGCGCATCTTTCATGCCAGGTAATGGTCTTAAAGTATAATTAGGAATGCCTCTGATATTGAAATGTAAAAAATCATTATTTAGTAATATTTGGAAATTTAGCAACATAATAATGCAGACATTGTTTTGACACCCAACATATACAATTAAGATTTGGACAAGAGAAGCGTATGACTGCAGTACAGAAACCATTAAGTAGGCTGTTCAATTCTAAGACACGAACAACGTGGTATTAGAATGTATAAGGTATCCAGAAGCCGAATTCCTTCTCGAATATGAGGGTAGTCATAATAAATTTATATATTAGGAATAGTGGACCAGATTCATCTACTAATGGCGTGGTAAAGTAGCGGGGGTCAGTAGTAGATATATACCTATGAGGCACTACGACAGAACAGCGGGGAGAGGACTAGAGAAGAGCGGGAGTGGATGATGGCCCTGCCAAACCATACTGTCGCTGCTCTAAGTCTGGTGGTTAGTATGCAGTGCAAATATAAAAATGATTTAAAATAGAGACACGACGTGAAGAAACAGACTTTACAGGCAAGAAATGTAGCGCCATAGCGTTGTGCGAGGGTTGCAGTTTAGTGGTAGTAAGGTTAGAGGCTGTAAAGTATGGTGCCATGAACATGGTTACTAAACAAACTATCTAGGTATTTGCATTTCTGTTCAAACGGTGAATCCAACAGCGCGCCGCTATCCAGCATGCTCTTGGCAGACCGTGGCCTCCCATTATAGGTACCCCCGGCTTCGTCAATGGCGTTGCAACGTGTTGGCACCGTGGGGAGCACGGGTATTCAAACTTACCTCACGGGGACGCCTTTTGATAAGTATAGATAAGCTGTTAGCAAGCACACAATTTAAATATAGAGTCCTATAGGAGATACGATATACATATACGGTAGGGTACGTGACCTGGAGAAGGACACGGCACGACGGGTAGCTATGAGAATATATAAGATATTATAAATAGATAATATAGTGAGATATATATATAATATAATATAATATGCGAATTTTTATACGTTGGCATATAAATAGATACATTATATATAAAAACTAGATATAGGGGCGTATATATAAAGCTATCAAATAGTCCATACACATATAACTTATCAGATATAAAATAATATATAAGAAATAATATTATAAACATCTCCCTCTCAAGTAGAAATAGTAGATATGGTAGTATGATTAAAACATCCATGATGTAGCCTGAAATGATATGTTACTAGTCCAATAAAATGAATATATAATATTACTATACATAATATATAATAATAAGAGGGTATAGCTATATATTATAATATATAATGATATATATATATACGTATTATATATATATAATAAAATGTAGATAGATGGCATGTATATGATATATTATATATATAAATAATGTACAAATACTAATATTAGTAATACGATATATATACTATACCGAATATAATATAATATGATATATCATATATATATATCAATTATAATTATAATAAAAATAAAATAATTGACATATATAATGATATATATAGAGAATATATATATATAATATATATATATATAAAAAATAATAAACATAACAATATATAAATATATGAATATATATATATATTAGATATATATATATAGTATATAGTATAGTATATATAATTATTAATAGTAAATATAGTATAAGTATATTATATATATAATATATAATAATAATAGTATAAGTATAATAATCATATATATATATAATAATATAATATAAATATTATATATAAATAATAGTTATAGATAGATAAATAATAATATAGATGATAGTATTAGTAAAATTATCAGTTGGGAAGGTATTTGGAGATGCTAGTTAAGACGGTTTTTGTACAAGAACGTGGAGTATGAAGTGTGAGAGATATGTAGGAGTAATTTGTTGAAAGGATTGCATTGGAGAAGATGAACAGGTCGTATAGAGTTTTAGGTCTAGGATAAAAGAGATGAGTGAGACCAAAAAATAGATTGAATAAAGAATCGAAATATAGGAAAGTAGTGTGCTAGAATAGTTGAGGATGGTATGGATATAGTGATAGTGGAATAAAGGTCATACGGACCAACTCCGCCGCTCAACTAAAGAGTGAAATCATATAAATAAAAAGAAATAGTTATCACCATCGTAAATATTATATATATATATAGAGATATATATATAATAGATAGATATAGTATAGGAGTATTATATTTTTTCCAGATAAATTATATATATAAATATATATAATATAATAATAATAATAAATCAGGAATAAAAGTAAGTCACAAAGATTAAGTTTAAGCCATATATATATAGATAAATTATAGATATATTATTAAGATAATATTATATGTCTTTAGTGAGTCTAATATCTATAAGAATATAAATAACAGGAATAGCAACTTTAAATTTGAGGAAACAAAATCGTAAATATTTATATATATAATATAAACTATATATATAGATATTATAAATAAATATATACAAATATCTATAATATATCAGCTTTATAAATAAATATATATATATAATATATTATATATAATCATGTTTTACAGGTATGAGTACACGGGATTGACTCTTGCAATACTTGGAATAAACATAACCTGGGTAAAGCAGATCCAAAATTGTGTATTAACGCCAGATGTTAACTTAAAGAAGGGTACCCTGATCTATTATTTACAATTCCATAACTAGAACCACCTATGATTGTTGATTTCCCCAAGACCAAATATATATAGTAATAATAAATATAAATAATAGCATATTAAGAATAATTATGAATAATAATGAAATATAATAGTATATAAAAGATAATAATTATATAACTATTATATTATATATTAGATATATAAGTATATAATACTATAAAATAGCCGCTATAATAAATTATATAATATAATATAAAATATATATATATAATATAATATATATATATATATATATATATATTCTATATATAAATATAATAATTATAAATATAATATTATATATAATAAAGTAAAAGATATAATTATATATAAAATAATATATATATATATATAATATTAATATATATTATATATAATATAGATAATAAATATATATATTATAAGTATAAATTATTATATATAATAATATTAATTATAGAATTATAATATAAGTAAATCAAATACAATAAATATTAAAAAATATGATAAAATAGATAAATATATAATATAATATAATATTAATATTATATATATTATATATATAGTAAGATATAATATATACCTAATATATAATAATATATATATAATAAATATATATATATAATAAATAGATATAATACTATCCGTATATAAACATCGAGATTTTTATTTTATATCTAGGATAATAATATATACTGTGATATAATATAATATAAAATATAAGCAGAATAATAATAATAAAAAGATAAATATATAGAATAAAATGTTGTAATAAATTTAACAAACAAATAATGCAAAAAAAGGCATCAACAAATTACAACTATATAAAATAATATTAGTAAATATAGAAAGAAAATTACAGATATAACAAAATATAATCAAAATATAAATATAAAATATATAGAAAAAATATACATAGATAAATGAAATAAGAAGAATATATATATATATATAAATAATTTAAAATATTAAATAATATAGGAATAATACAGATAAATAAACATATAATAATAAAGTATATACTAAATATAATATATATATATAAAAAATAATATAGCAAATACAGCAACTATAACATACAGAATAAGATAATAATACAGAATATGCAAAATTCATAAGGCAAATATATATAAAGAAAAGTAATATAAGAATATAAAATAATATATTATAAGTATAATAAATAATAATAATAATACATTACTTAATAAATAAATGAGATAAAAAAATATCAATTAGCTCATTAACAAAATCAGACAGTGAAATGAGTTTAGTTAGGTGTAAATAAGCTACTTACTTTACATATCTATTTACATTTCTGAAGTTTAGGTCATCTTAGTTAAACCTCTACATCCTTGTTGTATTAATATAGATTTACTTAAGTTAATAACTGAAAACTACTTATGACACCATCGAAATAAAAATACAAGACAATCATGGAAAAATGGTTACATATCAATTTTTAATTATTAAAAATACTCAATTCGTTTTAATGCCAACGTTTTAAAATCAGTGCCAAAAAACAATTCCTACTTTCCTAACTATTTACATCTCTCTACATTGTCTTGCATTCTTATTACCATAATAATTTTACATGTGCCCAAAAGCAGTAATCTTCTAACCAATCTCATTTTGACACTTAAAATATACTTCAACAATACAGTGGTGATATGAATTACCATACACATCATTGAAATAAACACTGATCAATACACCATTCTTTCCAAATTGTATGAATTAAATAAATGCTTAAAAAGCATTCTATACAGTAATCGACGGAAAAAAAAATAACTTAATGAATAGCCCTCGGGGTCTCAGCCCTTAAAAACTATTTATTCACTTCTGGGTTGCCTAATAATGTACATACGTCATACTAATTTACACATTACGTAGGCCAGTAAAATTCTCACACACACACATACAACATATATATATAAAGATATATAATATATAAAATAGTAATAATATAAGTATATAAAGAAAAGATAATAAAAATTAGTATATAATATTATATAATATTAATATAGATATATATATATATAAGTATAAGTAATATATAGTATGAATGCCTGCGACCCTCCCAAAATCACACTGTAAAAAAAACTAGACAGTTACAGGATAAAATAAATAACATTTAATCAGTAGACATTATTGTCACCTCCATCTGTAATAAGAAAGAAAAAAATACCTTTTGAAAAATTAAAATATTAAAATGTGGAATAAACTTTAGAGATTACCTGTTTCTGAGAAACTAGGACTCGCTACCCTAGGGACACGCAAGTGCCAAATGTTGTGAACTCACTTTTCTTTTAATAAAGGAAATCCCACGGGTAACAAATCTAGGAATAAGCTCCCTCTGCCTAGACCTGTGACAACAATTAGCCTTCCCCCTCTTCCCTCCTCTGCCTAATCCCCTAAAAAGAATAAAAAGAAAAAATAACACTCGCAAAGCTTAAGTATTAAAAACTTTTGCAACTCTTTACCATTAAGGTAATTTAGTACACAAGTCAATCACACGGTTTACCTTCCACTCTAAATAAACATATTGTAATCTGATTAATAACATATAGAAAAAATATATTTTTTAATGTTTCCATCTAAAATTTGCTTCGTAAACCACTCAAAAATGTCTTTTTTCCTGTAGCGGTAAATTTTATACACAATACGCTGGAGCTGCCATATAATAATATATATTAGATAATACTATATATATATTAAAAGATAGAAAAAGTCTACAAAATTGAGAGAGCTAGATTGTAAAATGGATTGTTAGAAAGAATAGATTTATAGGTAATAAAAACTAAATATAGTCTATAAATTTGTATATAAATGATTATAGAATAGAGTATAATATATATAATATAAATATATAGTTAGGCAATAAAAATAATATAAGTAATAATATATAAAATAGATAGGTATAGATCAGAATATTAATGTTAGCACGCCCGATGAGAACTGTTTTGGGAAACATAATTTATTTCGGGTAACTTAATTCAAATTTCCTGTAGCAAAATTGACATAAGTCAAAGGGAAATACCATATAACCCTCATGTTGAATAACACTCTTCCGTCAGATAAATCAGTCAACATCAATTACCAAAGGAATCAAAAAACTTCTCCCAATATACTCCTCCAGAAATACTCTCCCAGCCGCAAACGTGATAACTCAAAAAAGCTGGCACTCAATTCGCCTCACAAAATTATCTCAACAAAAACTTTTTATACTTTACTTTAATGAATTTACTTATGAAATTAAAACCTCTCACATATGGATTTAAATGCATCCCTCTGTACTATGGTACTATCTCACAAAAAGAACACCAAATTACAAGGGACACCCTATATAATTGTAACCGATAACACCCAACTTCAATCAATCCTCTAGTACAAAGGAAAAACACAAAAAAAATGAGGAAAAATTAAAAATTTAAATAATACACAAAATCCCAATCAGAAAACTCGAGAAAAAAGTACTCAACAAACGAATTAAAAATCATTTATTTGGATTATGTCTCATATTTCACAACTCTCACATTCGATGAACACTCATACATATTAACTTCCTACGGGTGTTAGATTTCTTCATCATCTACAGTTGGGATTATGGCACAATATCCCATGATTCCACACGAACTTTTGGGATTCCTTCAATCTAAATTGTTCTACCTCCTCGCCTTAAATTATAAGAAATTTCAAATAAAGAACTAAACTTCAAGCAACATCTGTCTCTACAATGTCAACAATTTCCTCGTTACACTACAGACTTTAAAACGACTTGCTCATGTCAAATCATGGTTGGATACGTTAGGAAACTCTTATACGACCTTTCCTTGGATACATGGTTACTCAATTGTGTCCTATTAACTTAATAATCATATTTTTCAATAAAATGATATGTATTAACATGGGTACTTATGCATTTGAAATGTTTTATGTTTGTTTATACTAACTGATATAACCAAATATGCTTGTTTTTTTTAAAATCACTTTTTAATTTTCTGTTATAAAACAAGTATTGGTGATAATTAGATGTACAAATATATGAAGTACTATTCTTAAATTATATAGATGTAAGTATAATAATTATATATAATAGTAATAAACTATATATATATAGATAATATTATATATAATAGTAGTACTATTTTTTCTCATGGAAAGCTATCCAAATACACTGCTGGCGGCAATATCATAATTATCAAATTTACTTGATGCTCAATTCTTTTCGAATCTGGGTAACATCTTTCCGCTTTACTAGATTGGTTAAAGTAGCACTGTTTAAGTTCCAACCCAAACTCTCCCGCCTATTTTATTAAGGTACCAATTGAATAAAGAGAACCTCAAACATATAGGATTTAGCAGATTCAATGGGTTAATCTCCTCCAAATTAGTAAAAAAAATTAAACCTAGTACATTTTTATGGAATAAATGCGCCATACTTAATGAGTTTAATAAATTTTTGCTTTAATGTCATGAAGGGAACCAGGGAGCAGTAGTAACTACCAGTGTATTCATTATTATAGTATAATTATATAATGATTATGTATTGTTATATTATGAGTTATATTATTATATATTAGATTTTATAGTATTAGTATAATATTAGTATTATAATATTGAATATTAAAAGAATATTGCCGGGATATTAATATGAGATATATTATTAAGATTAATTCAGATAAATAGAGATTATTATGTCAATTAATTACGGATAATTATTATTATGGCTTTAATTATTATTAATTATATTATATATTATATGATTATATTAAATGATATATTAGGATAATTAGAGTACAATCCCTTGAGAATAATTGTTTGCTAAAATACTCTCACTGCAAATTTTTAGAATAAGAAAAAATTAACTAACATTTTCATTGTAACTAAGGGGTATCTCCTCTTTACTTTGGAAATCACTTGTTTTTCAATCCTACATTATATTTTTTCATTTTTGATTTAATGGATTAAGAGTTTAAAAACCCATATATCAGTTTGACTCTCAAACAATTCAGTATTAGCTATGAACAAGACTCTTTAGATATTTAAAATTGTTTTGCTTTAATATTCACTAAAAATGATGATTTCACAAAAATTCAAAAAAAAATCTCTTGTAAATATATTATAATTTTTTGGAACTGACCATGGGATATTATGCTATAATTCAACTAGGTAACTTTAATTCTATGGTACAGTGGTTATAAAAATTAAATAATAACTAAAAACTGTTAATCCGTAACATGAATAAACAACTTACAAATTACCATAAACGCCCTTCAGCATGATGCCCAATATTTAATGTTGGTACCCCATTATCCCGCACCATGAATACATCAAATTCTAATTAATTCAGACTATTGTGACCATAAACCCAAATCTAGCTTAATTTGTTTCCTCTAAAGACATTTTTGCCGTGTTTTGGGTTCTGGTTTCATTTTTCAAAAATGTTCAATGTTCAAAACCCATTTTTGGACATTCGGGTATCAACTCCAGAATTGTTCTGAAAATGACTCAAACTAAATGAACTCATAAGGATGTTCCATACCACGAAAAGCACTTGCATATTTCGCATTTTTTTTAGTTTTGCCCATCACTACTCCAATTTCCAAAACCCACTTTTTTGGATTTTGGAAATGAAAAATAAGGATAATTCTGTATCTTGTTTGGCAAGTGTGTATGAAATTCATGTTCATAGTTTCGTGGACTGGGAAAGATGCACGATATAAGTTAACTACATAATTTCTTTGGGTATATGCATTAGTTTTGGATTCTTGGAAAAAGGACAGTTTCAAAAAAAAATTAATTTTAAAAATTTCTTTGAGTACCAAAAAAAATTATCTAAGTAAAAAAGAGTCTATACGGGCCACTAACAAGGCCTGAAAAGTGTAGTTGATCGGATAAGTAGTAAAAAAAATACTAGAGTATTGCACTTTGTTAATAATTGCTTGAAAATGGAAAATTAAGATATTTTCTACTTACGCCTATCATCATCAAATTCATGCTGGTAATGGTTAGCAGTGATGATCTCTTACCCTTATTATATTTTTTCGTGTTTTATAGCTCAAAAGATGTTAAAAGTATATCCCAGAAATTTTTTTTTTAGATACTTCCATGAAAAATCCAAAACTAATGGGCATATACAAGGGGGAAATTACTAATAAAAAAGTGCCTCTCCGAAACTACATATGTCCGGAAAATTCACTTCCACTTCATCCAAACAGGATAGAAAATTATCGCAATTTTGCAATTCAAAATCCAAAAAAAAGTGTTTCGCAAATTTGACATTTCGCGCACACACAACTACAAAAAACCATTCGAAAAAAATAATCAGTCCATTTGGGGAAGTAACCGGAGACCGCATCATTTGCATTATACAAGTGTGAAGTACCATTTTCAAAAAAATTCTGTGATGAATACAAATGTCACTGACTCCGGATCTGAAAAATTTGAAATTGGAAAAAATATGGTAAACAGGAAAAACACCTGGAAACCGCATTAGGAGGCCAAAAACACTACAATTCGTGTTATAAGGTCAAAATCGGCGAAATTCCCCGAATTTGATGTCCAATTCCTGGGGGGGGCAAAATGGGGTCATATACAGAATAATGAGTATCATTTGCAATACTTAACACAATTAAATATCGGCCACAAACACAAGACGGTATTCTTCAGAAGTGCGGAGCATATTATATCAATACCAATATATTTAAAAGTATTTCTATAGTTTTTCACTTAATTATTAATGTGTGGTGGTAACCTCTAAAAAAGAAAAATGTCCATCAATTAGCCTGAATGCTTTCATGAACTGAATTCAAATTAGTTCAAAACACATAAAACACATAAAAAAACAATTGTCGGAAAATTTATTTTATCCAAGAAAATAAAATTAACTTACAAAGCACAACAATAAATTTCGAACTTTTAATACAAAAGGAATTTTAAGAAATAAATTCATAAACTGTAAGAAAGTAATACTAACAATATAATTAAATTTACAATATTAAAGAATTTTATAAATAAAGCCATAAATATAAAATATAAATCAACTACCCTTAGATACCAACACCGCGACCGAATATAATATGGAACCCCCTCGACAGATGCCAATAAACCAAACTCAAAAAGTATTGGGTACACGAAAACGATCGATTCTATAGCAAATGCTTCGCTCACAATAGCACCTACTACACCATAAACACTCTTATAGACATGAAAATCCAAATAATAATAACATATTATTATATTTTATAATAATAATTCTAAATATATAACAAGTATATTAATATAGATTTTATGTATGTCGGGGTATTATAGTATAAGTAAATATATACTAGAGTAATATATAAGTGTAAATAATAACTATATATAAAGATAGAGGTGTAGGTAGAGATGGTATAAAGTGAAAATATATTGACTGGTGGCAAAGAAACCGTGATAAATCATTAAAGTTAGATATAGAAGAGGAAGATAAAGAAGGAATGGTAGAAAGAAAGTGAAAGTTAAGACAATGGAATAAGAGCACTCTCAAGTAAATCAGTTGATTAATAACAAGTTGAAACTGAACAAATAATCTGGAAGTTAATGAAGGAAGCTGTAAGCATTCAGAAGAATAGGTAGATTTCTGACAGAATTATGAAAATCCACAGTGAAGTAAGCAGTCATGCAACTTTAAAATATAAACCAAGCGGGTTAATTGCTACTGAACAGCCAAAATGAGTTCTCAAGAAAATGTTTGAAATTATATAATAGAAAAAAGAAACAAAAAGGTGCATACCAGAGAAAAAAGGAAAATAACTGCGAAGTAAGATAATGGGAACACAAGGAATAGAAGCTCTAATCTGGAAGGAAGCGTAAAGAAAAACAAGAATAAAGGAATCTCTTAATAATGAGTGGGATGGCCTTCGGTACTGAAAATAATAAGGAGTGTGAGTAGAACACTTGAAAATACTAAACATTGGGGCATCACAAAAGTGAAGTAATGTTGTGGTTGATGCAAGAAGAATAGGTATTTGGAGACAAACATTAGTAGAGGAGATACAAACAACAGGTGGAATGTAGAAGTTAAACTCGCAGGTAAGGATGAATTACGTTAAAGATCAGAACGGAGCAAATGGGTATTGAATGAAGTTTTTAACAACGCCATTAGAAGTAGTTCCAGATTGGAGGAAGCAGTAAAATATTACCCTATTAAGTAATTGAGAATAGCAATACAGATGTTCCGCCTTATTTCAAGATATAATAAGATTTGAAGTAAGTAAAATTAACGAAAGAGCAAAAACTCTAATTACAAAATCAATTAGCAGTTCCAACAAAATAGAAGAGCTTTTGAAGGAAACGATAGAAATATAGGAAAAAATAAATAACTGGTTAAAGAGAAAGGATAACTAAGTAGGAAAATTTTATGTTGATACGTACAAAGTGTCGAACAATCAAAAATTAGTAGTACATTTCACCTGTGCATGATTTCCGAAATTGAAATATGATTATTGTTCGATCTATTAATAATCATCTTAGTAATAAATTTATTTTGCGTCATTATCAGAAGGATTTAATATCATTATTATTCGGATATTTTGCAAATTGATTCACGTGATGATATTGTTCTTGTTTACAAATCGAGATTCTTATATAAAAATATTAAAAAAATTTATTAATAATATATATATTTATATATATATACACCTAACTCATAATAGTATATATACATCCATATTATACTAATTATATATTATATATAATATATTATATATAATATATATTATATATACTATAATAATATAATCATATTTTATATTCAAATATATAGTATAATATATATAATATATTTAATAATATTTATTATAAATATATAGTATATTAAATTTATTATATATATATATATATATATATATATTATAGTATAGTATATCTATATATATATAAAATATATTATATTATTATCTATATATAATTATATATATATAATATATAGATTAATAATATATATATAATATATATAATATATATATTATAATAATACTTATATATATATAACTATAGATATATAGTATAATATAATATATTGGTGTTATATATATGATATATATTGCGTGTAATATTTCAACCATTGCACTAAAAAATGTTTAATTTTTTTTTTTCCTTTTTAAGAAGAGTTAAAATAAAACATTAAAATTCTTCGACATGAAAGACCAACATCGGAAATAAATTTTTTAAAAGAAAAATAGAAAATTTAAAATTAAAATCTAACAATAAAATCAAAAATAAAATAAAAGAAAGAATTAAAGAAAAAACTAGAACCGAAAAAAAGGAAAAAGAATAAAAAACTGAAAACACAAAAAGAGATATTGAACCTTGACAAGAAAATAAATATTAAAAATATTTTTAACATTGCTTTGTGAATAGATTCTATTATATATATAATATATACTATATATATATATATATATTATATATATATATATATTATATAATATATATAAAAAATAATATATATTTATAGTAATAATATATATTATATTTAAAATATTATATATAAATATATTAACTTATATATAGTATATAATAATATATATATATTATAATATATATATAATAATAAATTATATATACTATATATATATATATATATTATATATAATATTTATATATATATGATATATATATATATATATATATATAATATAATAATATTATATAATATTATATATATATATATATATATATATATATAAAATAATATATATATATTGAAAGGTATATTGACTCCGACGCTACTTATGGAAGCTGAACGTGGACCACTACGAGAGCGGAGGAAGAGAATTACAAGCGGCAGAAATAGTCTCTGAAGCAATGACTGAAGAAGCACAGGACGACAGAATAAAGGAACGAAGTAACCAAGAGAAAGTAGAGTGAAGAGATTATTTAATGTTTGCTGTGAAGACTGAGATGGTGTGGACATCTGGAAAGGATGCAGCCTGAAGAATGCCGAAAAAGAAGATGGAATGGACACCGGAGGGAAGAAGACCGAGAGTAGACCGAAGAAAAGATGGACTGAATCGGTGGAGGATTTAAAGAGATGCCAGCTCAGACAATGAGATTGGTTGAAGAGAAGAGGATGTCCAAAGGAAGAGATTCTGTCCGTCACAGATACACGCAACTGACTGTATGAAAATCCTTCCTGGGAGAAAGTTTTCCTATAGTAAGTAAATTTATATATATCATATATATATATAAATATATATATATATTATATATATATATATATATTTTTATATAATGTTATATATATATATATATAATTATTATATATATAATATAATATATATATAATATATACTTTAAAAGTGGAAAGGCTTTAAACGTTAAACATTAGAGTTAAGTAAAGTCAAATGTTATAATTATTATTACGACACCTATTTTTATTATCATAGTTGGCATTCCTGAAACTAAAACAAAAAGAGCGTTAAGATCTTATTGTCCAGAAAACATGAAAGAATGAGAGTAGCTGTCCAAGTTAATCAAAGGCCTTCTGAGAAAGAGTGAAACTAATGCTGATTTAAAGATGTGGCCAATCAAAGCTGCTTCAAATTAAAGAAGATTGGGTTAACTCGGACAAAGACCTACTGAAAGCCTATACTCTAGATAAGAACGATGCTGAAATTCAAGTTGCATGAAAGAATTGACGAGAGCCAGTGAAAGCACTGGAGGTGCATTCCAGTCAATTTTCGAAACAATAAACAAACACAGATGACATCTCCGATTCTTACGCTGCGTCCAATTCTCATCACGAATGATCATCCTCTTTAAGATGTGTAGCCAGAGAAAGCATTGCGATCATCCCAAGAACATTCAAGGGAAAAGGAAACACAAAGAACATTAAGGACAGAGGAATGATTGAAAGATGTCAATTAGATGGTGAATTACTATATAGTGATATATAATAGTATATATAGATATATATTATATATATTATAGGTATATATATAATAATATATATATATATATTTATATACTATATAATATATAATTTTGCATAAATATAAAATCAAAAATCTGCGTTATTCATATTTTAAGAGGATGCCCTTGTAAATACACACTTTTTGAATCAGAGATGTATTAAAAATCTAAAGTAATTATAAGCGTAAGATTATAATTACTTTTAGATTTTAATTACAAATTTGATAAAAATGTGTGTATTATAAGGCATCCCTTGTCATATAATATTATATATATAATTATATATATTATTATCATTATTACCTATAATATATATATATATATATATATATATATATATATATATATATATATATATAGTGTATATATACTATATATATATTTATAGTATATATATATTAGATATAGATATAATATAATATATATAAGAACCTAACATAGATTAAACCAGAATTAATAGGCCATTATAGCTCATGTGGCCTTGAAAAGAAGGAAGTGCTTGCCATTCAAGTATCAATTCAAAAGCAAATGATTTTACCAAAAACGCATATCCAATATTTTTCAGTTTCTGAGCAAAAGGAAAAAAAGTATAAACGTAACCAAGAAACGCGATGGAAAAAAAATTACATAATTCTTTACCATTCTCAAGAACATCTTGTCCATGAGTATCGAAATTGCGTCCTTCGATATCGCCAATTGATTTTGAATCTTGGTAACATCCCTTTTTCAGTTCGGAAGAATGAAAAAAAAAAAACTTCAAAACGCAAACAACACTAGGATGTGGAAAATTTCAGGGCCACGCTCTCGCATTTATAAACCAGTCTTCCAGTCTTCTTATGAACCTTTCCAACTATATTTATTTTCCTAGATAAAACTAAATTTATATTTCTTTACTGTATTGATGTGAAGGTAAGCATCATATATATATATATATATATATATATATATATATATATATATATTATTATATATATAATATATATATATATATATATATATATATATACTATATAATATATATATATATATCTTTATTATGTATATAATATTATATATATATATATAAAAATATATATATAGGGTGTCCCAGAATGAAACTGCACCACTTCATATATGAGTATATTGATGGAAAATAGGAGCATATTACTTCATACATGTATGTTCATAAACTTTTCGTTACGGAGATACAGCTCACACCAAACTGTATAAATTAAATATTCCATCTTTAGTAGACTTGGCACTCATAACTAAAGGATCAATCACATATGGGCTCAGGAGAATCCTCATGCAATCTTGGAGCTCCATTACTAGCACCAATTTAAATGTAATGTGTGGGTGGGATTATTGGGTCACAATCTCCTCAGCTCCTATCTTCTACGTTAGCTCCTGAAAGGCCAGAACTAACATTAATACCTCTGGAATAGGTTTGGAGTGCTCTTTGAGGATGTGCCAGTGTTAAATCTAAGTCACATGTGATTTCAGTTGGATGACTTTTCATCTCACTTTGACAGAGACATACGCACCTGGCTTTATACTAGCTACCCTTTACGATGGATGAATAGTTCTGGAAGGCATTGTTGGCCGGCCTCCACGTTTGCCGGACCTTACACTGTTGAAATTTTGTCTGGTGTGAAATCAAAGGTTAATAATACACCACACCAGTCAATGACGTTCGGAAACTGCAGAAAAGAATCAGGCAAGCGCGTGCAGAAATAATATCAGTTGAAGGCAAATCTGCGATAATGTCCGTTTTACGGAGGTATAGTGCATGCATCAAGGCTCGGAGGAACGCACTTTGAATACCTATTATAACCTGTATCTGTTGTATTATAATGTCCTGAACAAAGATATCAAATTGTGTTGTTTATGGGGAATCCTTTGTCGCATACCGTATTCCCACCTTCTTAGATTGGCTCCATCGCTAATAACTCCGTAAGGAAGCGTTATAGAACATGCATGTATGGAGTATTATAGTCCTATTTTCCATCAATGTACCTTAATATGAAGTGGCTCCTTTTCATTCTGGGACATCCTGTATATATATATATATATATATAATATATATATATATATATATATATATAGTATCCATAAAATAATATATAATATAGATATATATATAGTATATATATATATATATATAAATATATATAAATATATATATACTAATAATATATATATATATGATATATATATATATATATATATATCATATATATATATATATATAAATATATATATATATATATATAATATATATATATATATATATATATATATATATATATAGCATATATATTAGTAATAGCTATATATATATACTATATAAATATTATATATATATAATATATAATATAATGATATATATATATATATATATATATATTATATATATAATAATATAATATATATATATATATATATATATAGTATATATTATATCATAAATTCGCATCTAAATGTGAAGGATGTTGTTGTAAATTTTTTAAGACATTTAAATCCAGAAAACGGACATTTGGCATTTTTTGAATTTTGAAGATATGTTCTATATGAAACCCATCAATATTACCAGGACGTTTCAAATCAACGCCAAAATATTATTTTGAAACATACGCTAAACATTTGGGGTTCGGACGTGTAGGGTGACGGAGCTTATCTTTAGACTACTTTTAAACCAACTCTTTATATTAATCTCTTGTTCTATATTTTTTATATAGATTGCCTTTATGTCCAAAGCATTAAATAGTGAGCAATCATTTCTCTTTCTCTCTCAAATTGTTCGCCAATTCACGTATAGTCGTCTTATCAAATTCACTATGAAATTCTTCTCCCAAAAAATTACTCCTGATTCTTGATTATTTCGTAACTTTCCTCGATACAAAAACAAACAAAGTTATCAAAATGCTCTCCATGCACTCTTCTGTATCATTCTACAGCCGTGTCCAAAAAAAAACAATAAATAAGAATACCAGGTTAGAAGATACACTTTACACACACATAACACGCACAAACACACACACATACACACCACTCTACGATATATAGTATTATATATTATATAATAATATATAATATAATATAGTATATAATTATATATATTAATATTATATATTATATATATATCATATTATATGATATAATATATATATCATATATATATAATATATATAAATTACATAAAAAATGTGCAATTATTTGTGTTCAAATCAGATTTAAATAATAAAATCCTTTTATGACAAACTCGTTTTGCGAGCCATTATATAGAAAAGAAGTTGTAAAACCCATGTAAAATGTGCTTCTAAGTGAACAACATTGTTGAGTTTTTTTTTGTTGACATGCCGCTAACAAATGTTCTTATGTAACTCATGTTCGGAGACAACAACTCTTGAGTCACGAAAATTCGAGATAGATTTAATATTACCACTTATTTGCGCTTCTTTTCTGGCAAGGGCTTTCCAATGTTCCATATATAGTATATATATATATATATATATATATATACTATATATATTACTATATAATATATATATTAATATATATATATATATATATACACATATATATAAATATTATATAATAATATATTAATATTTATATAGTATATATATATATATATATATATATAATATATATATATATACTATAGTATATTACATAACATATATATATATATATATATATATATATATTATATATATATATATATATACTTAATTATATTATATATATACTAAATATATATATATACTATATATACAGTATTACATAGAACGTACGTAGTCACGTCATTCCCTATTCTAGGGAGTTTCTCTTAGGTATTGCATACCCAGACCCGAAACAGAAATCTAACCAGAACACTGGCTTTGCTTCCTGGCTCTCTTGACGTATATATAGTATAAATACTATATACCTACTAAATAATACTTCCTCCACGTTAGTACTACCAATATATATTATATATTACTAGACATCTATATATACTCATCTAATTAGATAGTATACTATATCATACGCTATATATATACTATATACCGTCGGCTTAGTTATATGATTGTAATATTCGATGCACATCAGATTGGAGTGCAAAGGGTTCTCCCCTGTCCACTCTACTGCACGCTAGACCCCCGACTTGCTCTTTTGATATCTCCAGAATCTCCTGCGGTTTGATCAATATAATAGAAATTCTACCTATACTCGACTTACAGAGCTTAAGCTTAATCCGATGTTGAATTTCTATATATGACAATTAGTACGAATGCAATTTCAGTAACGCGTGCGGTGCTTCTCGAATAACACCCGTCCAATTCCAATGTATCAGTCGGAGTTGGTACAGAAATTTGTACCTGTGCGGCCAACGCAAGGATTTTACGGTCTACGAGTGTATTTTATAGGCAGAACTCTCTTTATTATCATTACAGATATTAACAATGGAACTTATCGTTTGGTGCTACTAGACATACCTTCTATTAGTGTTCACCACAATATATTGTCTTAAAATATTTTGCTTAATATAATAAGAGGTCGGCAAAAATCCTTTATGTGATACGTACAAATAACGTACAGTCCCAAACCCACATGAATCCCATCTTTTCACTGTTGAATGAGTCTTTGAAAATGAATAATAGGACTATGTCCCTTGATCAGCGGATAACATACCTTTAGTAATCATTTATCTTAGCTCGAGCGATTCCATGAAGGATTTTTATTTCCGATTATTCATTCGGATTATTTGCAATATTATAGTAAAATGATATTGTTTCTGTTTACAAAGTAAGACCTTACAAAATATTTTAAAAAGAATATATATATATAATATATATATATATATATATAATATAATATATATATATATATATATATATATATATATAATATATCTTGCATGTAAATATTAATATATATATATAATATTGAATAAATTACATATAAAATGCCTATTTAATACATATACTATATATAATATATATAATACAATCATATATATATATATAGATATCGATATATATATATAGATATAATATATGACATGTAATTTCAACATTTTTTTTTTCTTTTATGCTAAAAATTCCTTGAAACTTTTTTTCTGTTCCTGGGGTTTTCTAAAGTGATTCCTAACGAAATTTTCGGACATGAAAGACCAACATCTGTATAATTTTGTAAAAACAGAAAATACAAAATCAATCCCCCCCACCCCCACAAAAAAAAAATAAAATGAAATAAAATAAAAAAAAAATGACTGCTCTTTACCTGTCACAAGGTTTTACATTACAAACCTGAAAACAAAGAAATAGATTGAAAACGCTCAAAGAAAATAAGATATTAAAAATAATTCAGGAACTATTATTGTGTGTGAAATTTCCTTTTATATAAATATATATTATATATATAATATATATATATACTATATATATATAATATATAATATAGATATATAATATATATATATATAATATATACTTAAAAGTCGACAAGGCCTTAAACATAAACATTAGAGTTAAAAGTAAATCAAATGTTTAATATTATTTTCGATACAAGGCTTTGAAAAGATAGAAGTGAAGTGGAGAAACTAAAAAAGGAGTCGTGAAGATCTACCTCCAGAAGGACATTAAAGAAATGAGAAAGCTGGTCAAGTCTATATCAACAGAGCTTTTCTGAGAAAAGGTGAAACTAATGCTTTAAGATGAGGGCAATCAAGCTGCTTCAAATTTAGATAGTATGTAATAACTAAAGTTGTTAAATGAATAATATAACCGTAGTAAGAATGATGCTGAAATTCAATGCATGAAAGAATTGAAAGAGAGCATGTTGATAAGTCATTCGCGACGATTGCCATTCCATATCCATGTCGTATAACAAAAACAAAACAAGCTATGTATGATGAAAGCTAGATTCAAGATTTCACAGAATTGATCGAAACCTTTCTTTGAAGATTGTCTTAGCTGAGGAAAGCATTGCATCATCCAAGAACATTCAGGGAGGAAACCAGAATTTAAGTTGCTGATGGAAGTTGAGCGTGATTTACAAAAGATGTCTTATGTGATGATATTATATATATATATTATATATAATATATAGTAGCTATATATATATATATAGTATATATATATATATATAATATATATAACGTCTATATAGTTATATAATACTATTATATATATATCCATTTAATATATATATTATAATAATATATAAATATATATATATATAATACTATATATATACTATATATATATATATAATACTATAATATAATATATAGTATATAATATAACTATAATAGTATATAAATATATAAATATATATATATATACTATATATACTATATAATATTATATATATCACATATATAAATACAAATAGATTATATATATATATATACATACATATATA
>JABUQX010007766.1:35000-37500 GCA_015478945.1 Trachelipus rathkii | reverse complement strand
TATAATATATATTATAGATATAAATATATAATATATAGAATACTATATTATATATAATATATATAATAATATATATATATCCGGATCCGCAAATGCATCAGAGGATATAGAAAAAATAGATATCCGCAATCACACCTCATAGATTAAAATTTGGACATCCGATACATTACTATTAGATATTTAAAAATATTTAAAAAAACTTATTATTAACATATATATAAATATATAATTAATATCTTCGCATCTGATGTAATTAATAAGCCATTGATCAAATAGTGACAAATCAGAAAATAATGCAATTATTTTCTGAAAGGAACCAATAGAAGTTATGAATGTCTTTGAAAGAAGAACTATGGACAGAAGATGGAATAGGAAGAATTATAAACACATTACTCTATTAGCATCCAATTGATAATACAAAAATAAAAATGAATTTGACACCTTTTAAGAAAAGGTGCAAGTTGAATATGCGAGTTTGTTTATAGAAGGTGATATTTAGTGGCAGCTGATATATGGTGATAGATGAAGGAACCGTCAGTATTTGAAACATAGAAAATAGTTCATGTCTTCTCTTCCCAATTAGGAATACGAGAAATCAAAGGTTATTCTCTCCAAGGCCATCCTCTTAGCACTAGCACTGGTGTGTAAGATGCTTTTCAAAAATAAAGGAGTAATAAAGGGTGGACTCGCCTGCAAAAGATGTAGATGAAGAAGTGACAAATTAAAGTTTATTAATGGAAATTTTAAAAAGAGTAAGTAATAGAAAAGAATCGTGTGGAACACCAACACTGATAGAGTTGAGGGAAAAATGTTGTCCTTTTACAGCAACTACCATATACAGGCAATAAAAAGTTCTGCAAAGAGAAGGATAAATTCCATAAGAGGAGAATTTAGATACCAATGTTTGTGTCAAAATCTACTGAAATCCTTTGAAATGTTCAGCCTTTCTGTGGAAGATTCACCGAGATGCCAAAGAGATAGAACGAAGTGTAAGAGAGAAGGAGAATGTTGCCAGTTGAACTTTCCTGACGGAAATCATAATGACAATTTGAGGTAAGATTAGATGATATAAGAGGTTTGTAAATCTTTAAAATATTTTAAAATTTTGGGAATAACAAGACTTGTGGCGTGGGAAAGGGGATGGTTTGAGGGTTGAGTGGGATCCTTTTTCGGCACAGGCTGAAAGATCGTACACTTCCTACATGAAAGTAAAACCAAAACTGATAAGCAGAAACGAAATAGTTTATTAAGGTAGATTGTATGCTCGGTATTATAAGTTCTTAGAATCACAAGTGGGATATAGTTAGGATCATTTGATTCCTTAGTTTTAATAGTAGTATTAATATTATTATTATTATTATTAGCATTTATATTAGCATTAGTGTTAAACTGGGAGAGTTAAACTGCTCGACAAAAATGAGTTGGTGGAGAGATGTTGAAGAAGTGATAGCACTGAATTCGTCTGAAGTGGAATTGGAAACAAATATTTGAAAGAAGACCTTAGCTTTAGAAGAAGGTAGAACAGCAAAAGCACCTTTGGAAAAAAAAAACAAGAGGAAGAAAATGTAGAGAATCAAAGTTTGTGTTGATATTTTCAGCAAAGGTCCAGAAAGAACTAGGAGAAGAACCAGAGAGATTATTGTAGGAAGTAAGGAAAGAATTTTCTGTATCGCTTATAATAGGTTTTGAATTATCCCAGGATGAAAACTGGAAAAATACCTGAAGGTTGCGTTTCTGCGACAGGAACAGAGTTAAACTAAGGATTAGGAGTAATAGTTGGAAGGAACAAAAACGGAATATACTCCGCAATGCCAGGGAGAATCACCTACGTTATATTCATCTCTATATTCCATATATTCTCGTCTATATATTCTTTTTTATTCTATAGCGATATTCTAATCTATATATCCTGTTTTATCTCTTCAAGTGTTTCGTAGTACCGGAATGGGCCCTCGTCAAGGAAAGGTCCTACACATTTTAATGCTGAAAATTTGTATTCCTTCTTTGATTTCCCTTGTGATCATTGCTTCCGTATAATATATATTATATATATATATATATATATTTATATATATATATATATATAATATATATATATATATATATAGTATATATATATTTCAAATAAAGTAAAATATTTGAGACTAAAATAAGATAAGAATGTTTAAGAACAAATAAGGTAATTCCCCTTTAAGTTATAAATTAAATTATATACATTTATAAGACGTAGTTCGTGGTACATGAATTTGCGAAGGGAAACGAACAAATTTATGAAAGTAACGACGATTTGTATTAAAAATGTCTAAACAAAGTCCCGTGTGTGTGTGTGTGTGTGTGTGTGTGTGTGTGGTGTGTGGTGTGTGATGTGTGTGTGGCGTGTGTGTGTGTGGTGTGTGTGTGTGTGTGGTGTGGTGTGTGTGTGTGTGTGTGTGTGTTGTGTGTGTGTGTGTGTGTGTGTTGTGTGTGTGTGTGTTGTGTGTGTGAGTGTTTGTGTGTGGTG
>JABUQX010007766.1:17500-32500 GCA_015478945.1 Trachelipus rathkii | reverse complement strand
AAAATTAATGAAGATATAATAATAAAAAGTAAGTTGAAATGGAAAAAGTAGAAAGGAAATTTATCTTTTAAGAACAAAAAAAGTATTTTATTAATAAAAAATCGATAGAATAAACTTTTTAAGAGTTTTTGCCCGCATAACTGCGGAGCCGCTAATATTTTATTGCCGACTCCAACTCCAGCTCCGGTTCGATCATTTTAAAATACTCGGCTCCGGCTCCGTAATTTTAAAATTCTCCAGCTCCGAAATCAGGATCAGAACAACTTTCTACTAGAACAATATATATTTTTCGTCTGCGGAACCTAGTGTGACTGCACCGATTTTTAAAAAAAAAAATTTCTTCAGCTCCACCCAAGACCTTACTCCTCTCGACTCCATTTCCTCAGCCAATGTTTGGAAATAAAAGGGAAAAATTTAGGTTTAGATTCAAAAAAGTAATTTTAAAGCTATGATAAAAATAAGCAATTAACAACAAGCTAATTGAAAATTTTATCTTGAAAAATAAAAGATTATCATCATCATGGCTGCAATTTATAATAAATATTACAAATAGTATTACTGATTTCATTCTTCCTTAAACAGCAAATAATAAGTATCTTTATTTAATGTCTTCATTTTATAACTAAAATATAGTAATATTGTTGTTTCTCTTACTTCAAATATAATTCATTATTATTATTATTATTATTATTATTATTATTATTATTATTATTATTATTATTATTATTATTATTATTATTATTATTATTATTATTATTATAATAGTTTATCTAATAGAATTCCTATTGTTTGTAGCACTATAATCATGTTATACTACTACTACTACTACTACCACTACTACTACTACTACTACTGTTATTACTATTTAAAACACTTGCTACAAACTAATGTACTAATAATAATAATTAAAAACACTTGCTACAAACTAATGTTGTTACTACTACTACTAGCAACAATAATAGAAATAATATAATAAATAATTAAGTAATTTATTTATCATTATAATAATTATAATTGCAATAATTATAATAATTATCTTGTATTTCTGCTACTGTTCCCCTAATGAAACCGATTTTCACGTTCTTTTTGACTATCTTACTACTTCTCATGAGACTCTTACTTCCAAATGCTGAGGTCCTCTATTTAGGGGATTTCAACATACACCACACTGAGTGGTTGGGCTCCTCTCATGCTGATGCAGGCGGGGAGGAGGCCAAAACATTCAGTATTCTCAATGATCTGGAACAGTTAATTAAGGAACCTACACATATTCCAGATCGTCCTAACCAATTCTTGAATACGCTTAGACTTATGTTTTCAAAACTTATCGCTTCTCCGTTAAAATACACCATTTTACTCCTCCTATTGGAACTCTGACCACAATTCTTGTAGCTTTAATATAATACCTTTTCTCCAGCAGCTCCTCCCAACCTAAACGCAATTCTGGCACGTTAACGTCGCCTAATTGTGGGGGGGAATGCGTGTTTTTTGGCTAACTACTCTTGGAATGAAATTCCTGCTTTGACCGCCGGATGCTTCGGTCACACGGCCGAAAAAGTGGGCCGTAATCACTGATGAGGATGAACAGTCATTCCATCTTCAACTAATCTTTCTCTCCCCAAAATGCCATGGTTCAATGAAGCTTTCCTCGCGCCATTCAAGGAGAGCGAGACCACTTGCGCTATCGGGCATGGAAAAACTCTGGTTCTCCTATCACTCTTACTTATTTTCATTCTGCTCGGAACGTTTTGAAGGGATACTATCCTCAGTAAGCGTACTTCCACTTAAAAGAAAGTGCGACAACTGCTTGGTTCCCCAACTGATTAAAATTTCTGGCCCCTTGCCAAAAAACACCTTACAACTGTGGTAAATTCTGCATTTCTCCCCTTATTGCTCTGACGGTTCTGTTTGCTAACTCTTCCTTTGAAAGCCAATATCTTCTTTGGCCTCCTTTTTTCATCTAATTCTGCCCTGGACGATTCTGGCATCCCTTCTCCTACTCCTTTTCCTCTCAGGTTTCCCATGTCTTTAACTGTAATTACACATGATCGTGTGCATGGGATCCTGAGTTCTATGAACGTCAGGAAGGCTAAGTGGCACGGATGGCAAATCCCCCGTGTTTTAGGAGTGTGCTTCCGTGCTGACGCCTGTTCCTCGCCTCCAACTCTACTCTCTATGTCTTAATAATAATACTTTTCTTCAGTGCTGGAAACGCGCGCATATATCCAACCGATCTCGAAAAAAGGTAGCCTGCTCTGAAGGATCTAATTATTACTTTATAGCTCTCATTTGTATTATACCTAAGACTTTTTAATCTATCCTTAACCATTAATTAATGATCATCTGGAGTCTCATTCCCTTCTTTCAGATCATCAGTATGGCTTTCGTCGTTCGAGGTCAACTGGTGACATACTTTCCTATCATGGGGAGTCTTGCGTGGTGGCTCTTGACATATCCAAGGCCTTTGACCGGGTTTGGCACTCGTCACTGCTCTCTAAGCTCCCTTTCCTTTGTGAGTTCCCTCCTTCTCTTTCTTACTCCATTGCCAAAGTTTCTCTCCAATCCCTCCATTATCAGGCTCTCGTTAATGGAGCGTCCTCTCCTCCTTTCCTGTATTAACTGTGGTGTTCCGCAAGGTTCTGTTCTATTCTATCTCAACTTTATTCCTACTTTTCACTTTTCATCAACGATCTCCTCAGATGTACTTCCAACTCTGTTCACTCTTATGGAGATGACTCAAATCTCCATTATTCAACTCATTTCGAAATCTGCCTCCCATCTTTTGCTTTTTAGAGTTGCCTCTGGTCTTCTTTGGCTTTCGATTCATAGTTCTTGCCGATCTGGATGGGGATCTCCCGGTGGGGTCACCCGCAACCTTGTAAAATTCATAACTCTTTAAAAACTCACCTTCTCTAATCTCCCTCTCAAAAACACCTCCGACCTTTCCTATTTCCTTCGACGGCTTCTAACCGTCTCACCTGTGAATAACAAACATTCTAGGTTTTAACATAAAACCCCAAATAAATTATCTTCGGAACCTCATATTTCAATGTTTTAAGGTTGGCCCCTCAAAGGAAGCTGGGGAGTTTTGTTCAGGTTGCCGAAAATTTTTTTCCTCTCACAGCAAAATACTCCAGTTATATAAGGGCCTTCTTCGCCCTTGTTTGGAGTACTGTTTTCACATTGCTGGGTGGGGGGGCTCCGGCTCCACCCTTCTAATTTGGATAAGGTTGAGTCTAAAGTTAAGAGAGACTAATTGAACTGTCCGCCTACTTTCAAACTTCGTTTGACGCTCTACACTTGCGACCGTAACGTTGGCCCTCTATCTGCTTTGTATATAGGTACTTAGAGCGGCGATGCTCAGGAGTTGACCTCTCGCATATCCGTACCTGCCTGTCGCCCTCATAGCACAAGAGTCCTTGCCTCTAGCACGAATTTCTGAAAGTATTGTGAACCCAGACTTGTTCGTTTGTGGGTTGCTCTTTTCTTTCCAGCTACTTTCTGTTCTTGTGAACGCCTGCTTTCTTCTGTTTTTCCAACTATATTTAACTTTCCTACTCTTAAAAAAGCCCACGTCGCGCCTCACCTGAGAACTCATTGCGTTTAGACTGGGATTGAGTTTTTTCAATGTTTATTTTCCGCCCCTTCTTGAGAAAGGCCCAGCCCGTGAGTGGTGGTGATCTGTATAAAAAGAAAAAAATAATTATATAATTATTTAATTATATAATTATTTAACTATATATTTAATATAATTTAATATAATATTTATTATTATTATTATTTTATTATTATTATTATTATTATTATTAAAATATATTATTATTATTATATATTATTATTATTATTATTATTATTATTAAATATAATTTTATATTATAATTAATAAACTTAAATTTAAATTATTATTATTAAATTTATATTTAAAATATAATCAATAAATTTAAATTTAATTGTAATTAATAAATTTAAATTTAAATTACACAGGCCTGCATTTGAAAAAAAAATTTCTGTTCCTGGGGTTTTCTGAAGTGATTCCTACGAAATTGTCCTCCTAAATTGAAATATGACATTCATTTGCTCAAATCAGGTCTGGTTTTTGAGATACAGCGCACTACTTCTTTTAGAAATTGGGTAATTTTAAGAAAAATTCGTTATTTATATCAAAGTTATTTAATAAATTACAATTACTTGTAAACTAGGAAAAAAATAAATATCGACTCAATTCGACTTTCCTTTAATTAATTTTAAACTTACAGACTACTTATGAGCCTACCCAAGACGTGCAAGAAACTATTTTCCAAGAAACGAAGTCCTTGATGATTTCCGTTTGTGAAGCGATGTTGGTTCGTCGCGTTTAAGACACCAGCAATAGTCAGCTAACATGGTTGATGTCCCCAGCGTCCTTATATCTTGTTCTCCATCGTCTTTATCTTGTGAAATATTTCACCTTAGTTCCTCGCTGTGAATCTCCACAGTTTGCGTTGAAAAATAGTCAAGATGGAATGGAGAAAATGCATTTTTATGGACATGCGAGCTCTTTTTTCGAAGCTTTCATAAGCTCATTTACATGCGAGATATATTCTGAGCTTCTTTTATTTCCCAGAAACCGCAATACTTTACTAAACGATCGCCATGCATCTTGTTCACTGGCTTCCATATTGGTTAAAAATGCTTGTCCTTAACAGAGTTCTAATTTGGGGACGGTCAAATATGCCTGCATGGAGCTTTGCATCACTGATGTGTTGGAATTTTTGCAGTAGATACTTAAAAGCTTGGCCTTCTTTATTCAGTGCTTTGACAAAGTTCTTCATCAGGCCAAGCTTTATATGAAGAGGAGGCAGTAAAACATTTTGGAGGGACTAAAGGTTCAGCTACCACGTTGTGGCAGCCAATTTGGAATGTCTCTCGAGCTGGCCAGTTTTTTTTGCTTATAGTGAAGACTATCAGCACGGCTATCCCATAGACCATGCATGAAGCAAGGATATTTTGTGTAGCCTCCTTGCATCCCAAGAAGAAGGCACACAACCTGAAAGAAAGGACTAATTCTTAAATACATTAAATGTAGTAAATTAAAATTGAAAACTGTCTTTATGCTTGATAACAGCCTGCACGGTTTCGAAGAACTTATATTTTTTCTAGGCTAATTTTTTAAAAAATGAAGATTTATAATGACAAGGAGAAACTGGGAAATATATCTTACCTTGAGATCACCACATATTAACCAGTTGTGGTTAGAGTACTTAATTGTATTAATCAATACTTCCATATTTTTGTAGCTTTCTTTTAACTGAACTGAATGGGCAATAGGTACGGATGCCATTTTATTGCCAATATTTAAGCTTCTGCTAGAAGAATCAATGAAGAGCCTCCATTCACTTGGTTGGTAAGGAACGAAAAAAGTGCCTCAATTAAACCTTTTAACATTCATGCAATACACCAAATAGCTTGCAAGAAGGCAACGCACAAAGAACTTTCGAACTTTCCGTCTCTATTTCTGAACCAAAAGTATGTAGTTTCTTGAGAAGGAGGCTGTTCTCACTAAGACGGGATGCAAGAATTGTGCGTTCTCTTTAAAGACCAAGATCTCTGTCAAAGTCATATTAAATTTACTTTAATGTGAGTGTCTGCGAAGGTGTTGTAGAGTAGGCTGATATTCACGGAACTGTCAGTGTCATCCACTTCTGATTATCTCTATATGTCTTGTAGCTTAGTATTTTCAGGTGGAGAAAGGAACTTGAACTCCTGGACCATGTGGTTGTGGTTTAATGGCAGAAGGAACATCAGGATAGACTACAGTGTGCTTGTTCTTCTTATTGATACCTGAAAAAAGTTTCGCCTACTTAATTTACATAATATTAATTCACTCGACCTCGTTCCACACTGTTTATACACAATTTTTCAATACCAAGGCAAAATTTACCCAATTTAAATACAATGCAATTGTTTATACAATTTAAGAGTATATATATATACATATATATATATATATTATATATATATATATATAATATATATTATTATATATATATATATATATATATATATATAAATATATATATATAATAATAATATATATTATAATATTATATATTATATATTAATTATATATATAATATATAATATATATAATAGTAATATAATATTATATTAATTATATAATATATATATTATTATATATATATATATAATATATATATATATATATAATATATATATACATATATATAGATATATATATATATATTATATTATATACAATTTAACACAATTTCTCTACCAGAATAATACACTATTTAACACAATTACATTTCAATGAGCTACCAAAAGAAATTTTAATAAACCTTCTAGATTTGTCAAGACTATATTTTTTATTCGTAAAGTAATTACTCACCTTGAGATTGGTCATGCAAAAATAGCAGTCTGTAATATAGTCCTTGCCTTCTCTCCACACCATAGGTACACCAAATGACAAACAGTTCGTTTTGCCCTCACTCCAGCGCCTTAAGGCTATGATACAGGCTTTGCAGCACATATGTGGAGCAAAGGTTTTGTCTTGATCTCCTAGTTTTATTCCAAAATATGCATTGTAAAGGAACTTTACTAACGGCGTTATAGTGCATTGCTGGTCACTAAAAGTTACTTTGCCACACACATAAAAAAATCTATCAGGACTGTTTTTACACTTTCTATTCATTTTTATGAAATATTAGGAGTTTTGCTAATGTATATATATCTGCCTGCAAAAAAATTCACAAAGATAAATAAAGCTTAGAAAACACTTAAACACTTTCCTAGATGAGAACAGTCATGGATTTAAAAGTAAACACTTTGGAGAGGTGAGAGCAAGCAACACACAAACCACTCGCGCCCCGCGTCAGCCTAGAGACTGAACTCTCTAATGCCATCTAGGGAGATCGGTCTGTATCTTAAAAACTAGACCTGATTGAGCAATATGAATGCTTGATTTGGATTTAGGAGACAAATTTCATTAACAACCACCTATAAAACCCCCAGGAACATTTTGGTCGCAGGCCTGTGTTATAATTGCTAAATTTAAATTTAAATTATAATGTATAAAATTTAAATTTATTAATTAAAATTACAATTATAATAATTTGAATTTAAATTTAATTTTAAATTTATTAATTATAATTATTTAAATTTAAAATTAAATTTATTAGTTTAATTTGAAATTAAATTTAAATTTATTAATTATAATTTAAATTTAAATTTATTAATTATTATTTATATTTAAACTTAAAAATTAA
The DNA here is from genome assembly GCA_015478945.1 of Trachelipus rathkii. Lineage (NCBI taxonomy): Eukaryota > Metazoa > Arthropoda > Malacostraca > Isopoda > Trachelipodidae > Trachelipus > Trachelipus rathkii. The sequence goes on along the minus strand of JABUQX010007766.1, from coordinate 25,232 downwards.
ATTATAATTAATAAATTTAAATTTAAACTATAATCAATAAATTTAAATTTAAATATGAATATGAATATGAATGTGAATATGAATATAAATATAATAAATATTAAAATTATTATTATAATTATTATTATTATTATTATTATTATTATTATTATTATTATTATTATTATTATTATTATTATTATTATTATTATTATTATTATTATTATTATTATTATTATTATTATTATTAAGATTATTATTATTAATATTAAGATTATTATTATTATTATTATTATTACGATCATTATTATTATTATTATTATTATTATTATTATTTATATTATTATATTGTCATTATTATTATTAATTATTATTATTATATAATTATTATTACTAAATTATTGTCATTATATTATTATTATTATTATTATTATTATATTATATTATTATTATTTATAAACAATTTTCCCCTCAGGTATTCCTCATGCAGAAAGGAATTTTGTTGATTAAAGTTATCAAATCCTGAAGCGCCAAACCATTCGTTTCAAGATGAATTGACTTCACAAATAATAGCATAATACTCAAGTTAGAAAGCAAGACATCAAACAGCATAAACCACATACATGATAATACGGTAAATAAATAATAATATAAATATATAAATAATAATAACAGTTGTTTATTATTATTATTATTATTATTATTATTATTATTATTATTTATTGTTATTATTATTATTATTATTATTATTATTATTATTATTATTATTATTATTATTATTATTATTATTATTATTAATATTTTTAATAATAATTAATAATAAATAAAAAATAATTAAATAATAATAATTAATAATATAATTACAATTATAATTGTAGGTATAATGATAATAATGATAAAATGAAAGTGTTACTTGTAATTAAAAGATAAGTAAATAATAATTAAGCAATTACATCATGAAAAATTAAAGCAAACACGTTAATGAAAAATAATGAATGGAAAATAATGAATGGAAGTTCCCTTCAAGCAATAATTAAATGAAGAGTCTCATAAGAAAGGGTTAAAATTCAGAAGTAAAAAGCATAAATTTTTGAAAATCACAGGAGGATAAACTCTATGCACGTGTGTGCGAATGTATGTATGTGCATGTGTGTATGTGTTTATGTATGTATGTATGTATGTATGTATGTATGTATGTATGTATGTATGTATGTAGTAGTATGTATGTATGTTTAAGAGAGAGAGAGAGAGAGAGAGAAGAGAAGAGAGAGAGAGTTTAAGAGAGAGAGAGAGAAGAGAGAGAGAGAGAGAGAGAGAGAGAGAGAGAGAGAGAGAGAGAGAGAAGAAGAGAGAGAGAGAGAGAGAGAGAGAGAGAGAGAGAGAGAGAGAGAGAAATATTTCAAGGAGAAATTGCATTTTTAAACCAATTGGACTTGAGAGAGGGGTGGTGGTGGCTGGAAAGAAATAATTTTAAGTGAATTTAGAGTTTAATAATATGAGCAAAGAAATTGGTTTCAATAGAAAGAAACGTGTTTTCAGGAGAAACGATAGTAGGGGGGAGAAGCAAAAGAATCAAGGGCAAATAATAATAATAATAAAATAATAATAATAATAATAATTAATAATAATAATAATAATAATAAAAATAATTAGAAACAAATTACAATCACAAAAACAAAAACAAAGTACTATATAAATTATAATATTATATATATATATATATATATATATATATATATATTATATATATATAATATAATATATATATATTAAATATATATATATATATATAATATATATCGTAATATATATTATATATATATATATATATATATATATATAATATATATTAATATATATATATATAAATATATATTATATATATATATATATATATATATATATATATATATATATATATATATATATATCGTAATAATAATAATATAATTATATAAATATACTATATATTATAAAAAAAAATATATATATATCGTATATATATAAATATATTAATATATATATATAATATAAATATATATTATATATATATATATATTATATATATATCGTATAATATATATATATAATATATATATATATTATAATATATATATATATATATATATATATAATATTATATATTATTTATATAGTATATATAATATATTATATATATATTAAATATATTATAATATGTATATATATTATTATATATATATATTTAATGATTACATATATAATATATATTATATATATATATATATAGAATATATATATATATATATATAGAGAGAGAGAGAGAGGAGAGAGAGAGAGAGAGAGAGAGAGAGAGAGAGAGAGAGAGAAGAATGAAAAGGACGACCAAACATGGCACGAAAGACATGATGTATAAAATTCTTAAATACAACGTTTCGAGTGCATCTTGACTCATCTTCAGTTAAATACAATTAAAACACAATATTCATAATTAAAAATTAAGGATTCGAAAATTAGAATAAAAAATAAAAAAATAAAAAATTACAAATTAAAATTTAACAGAATTAAAAGTTAAAATAAAGCACAGGTGAAATTTATCATAGCAATTACGGGCACAAAATTTTAAATGAAAAAAACAAAAAAAAAAAAAAAAAAACCACACACACTAAACAGGACAAACATGCCTAATATATGAGAGATTTTAATTATACCAATGTGAGAGCGTAGTTTAGAAAACGGAAGAAAGTAAAAAGTTAGTTGGTCAGAAAATGGAGGCATAATATGCTATATCATACCCCACTGGTGTAAATAGGAGAGAAAAAGAGCATAGGGGAGGGGGGGGGAGATACCATATCAGAGAGAGAGAGAGAGAGAGAGAGAGAGAGAGAGAGAGAGAGAGAGAGAGAGAGGAGAGACAAGAGAGAGAGTAAGGGAGTAGAGGAGTGAGAAGCATTTAAAGATGGGTTTAATTATTCGAATATTTTCCGGTCTGTGTCATCAGAAGTTGAGCAGAGAATCTGAAAGTCCGAGAAGCGGAGGGGGTGGTTGGAACTGTAGGAGTGGTGGTTGTGAATAGAGGAGTGCTCAGGATTGAGTGAAGGAAGATTTGTTCGGGAAGAGGTTCCCAGGTATTTTCTGATACTTCCAAATTCCAAAAACTGTATACGGACAACATTCTTCCTCACATTATTCAAATAGAAGATAGAATCAACAATTTCCTTCTTACCCAAAAACAAAATCTACTTACTTCTCATTATTCTCGACTCTTTGTATCTGGTTCCTCCCCTGGTATTATATACGGCAAACCAAAAACTTATAAACCCAACCTTCCCCTACACACCATTCTCTCAGCCATCAATACTCCCTGTCTCCCTCCTACATCATCTCCCAATTCCTTCTCCCCTATCTCCACCCCCTCACAACCAACATACACATCCTTCCGAATTCTTTCACATTCGTTAAATCTATTCAATCTCTACATTACCTAATTGCTTCATTACAGGTTTTAACATTAACTTTTTACCAATATTCCCACATCTCAGAAACATCCGATATCATCCCCAATTCCTGAAACCCTAATATTTCAACCTCCCTCAACCTTATCCCCACAATTTTCAATAAACTTAATTTTGCAACCAACAATACCTTTTTTTACCTTTAATAATCATTATTACAAACAGATAGATGGCATGCCTTTGGGCTCCCCCTGGGCCTCACCTGGGCCGAATGTTTTTTATGTCACCACGAAATAGCCTGGCTCAACGACTGCTCCCCCGAATTTAAACCCCTCACATATAGGATATATATTGATGATTTCTTTCTCATTTTCCACATTAAACCCCCAATCATATCTCATTTTCACTTATATTAATTCTAAACACCCCAACATTCAATTTACTCTCCAAGACCAATCCAGCAACACCCCTCCCTATTCTTGACGCCTTGTCCACCATACCCCGAAAGGCTTTACCACCCCTGTCTATCATAAACCTTTTTCTTCCCTCCTTGGCTTAAACCTTCTCAGCTCATCTCCTTACAGATTTCTCTCTAATACCATCACTCTGCATCTCCATCATGCTTGCCAGATCTGCTCTAATTTGGAAATGTTTCACCTCGAAATGACTTATCTTAAATCCTTTTTCGCCTTCAATTCCCCCCCCCCTCTAATCGTGTTGAATCCTCCATTTATAACTTTTTACAGAACATTTTTAAACTCACAACCCCATCTCCAACTGCTTCTTACTTTAAAATCCCTTTTCTGGGTCCCTCCCACCCCTCCCTTAAAAAGGACTTACGCCAACTGCTTAAAACATTCTACCCACAACTAGACCCCAACCTCGCTTCCAACAATCCTCTCTCCATGGGCTCCATCGTTTCTTACAAAGATACACTCCCGGTTTTACATAGATTAGATCCTAAGTAGTTTATAACTTTAAGTGCGCAGGCTGCGATGCCTGCTACTATGTAGGCCAGACAGACTGGGCCTCCACACGCTCAAACTGCTAGGTATTTCGCCCTCTACCCCTGTAAATACACACTCTTAGATCCCGAGCAAATCTCTTCTTTACCCAACCCTGAAACTTTCACCTTCTACATATTCTGCAACCACATTCTCTACACGTTTTCCAACAACCACCCCTCTTCTGCTTACTCGGACTTTCACCCACCACCTCTTGTACCACTCAATCTTACTGCATGACCCCACCGGAAAAAATACTCCTTGCCTCTTTTTTCAATTAAAAAAAGCACCAATTAAACCCATCTTAAATGCTTCTTCACTCTCTCTACTCCTCTTACATCACTCATGACTTTCTCCTCTCCTTCTCTTTCCGTCTCGTCATCTCCCATCTGCCCGACGTCTCTCTCTCTCTCGTCGCGGATCTCTCTCCTCTCTCTCATCGTCACTCTCTCTCTCCCTCTCCCTCCTCCTCTCCTCTTTATCTCTCTCTCATCATCTCTCCTTCCTCTCTCTTTTTTCCACCCTGCTGGATATCTACTACACCGGCCTTTCCTTTCTCACTGCACACTTTTACGCCCCATTCATACAACAGTATGGTGAACGTATACTCACGCATAATCAGGCCGAACACCTTCATTTACCGTTTTTCTTCAAACTCCGCTCTACCATTACGTATATTTCAACCTCTCTCACATTGGGAATGTTTGTCTGTTAGTGCTGCGGGGGGGGGGGGCGCGGTGCGGGTTGTGTGTGCAGGTTTTTTTTTTTCAATTAAAATTTTTTGTGCGTGTAATTGCTATGATAAATTTCGCCTGGCTTTGACTTTTAATTCTGTTTAAAATTCTAACTATTAAAAATAATTTTTACAATTTCAACAATTTTTTATTATTTTAACTTTTTATTTCAAAATTTTCGATCTTTAATTTGAAATTATGTAGTAACTTGTTTAGTTTTTTATCTGTATTAACCTGAATGATGAGTCAAGATACCTCGCATCGTTGTATTAAGATATTATTATACCTCATGTCTTTCGTGCAGGTTTTGGTCGTCCTTTTCAATTCTGAAGATTCCGGTTCCCGAACGAGACTCATTTTATATAATATATCTATCTTATACACATATATAATATTATAATTCGACTATTAAAAAAGTTCAAATTGTGAATATACTTTTTATAATTTATAATAATATATATTTATATATATATATATCATTCTACAAAAGTCCACACCTCACGGCATAGCCTATTCAAGGAGGGGAATTCTCTAGGTAAATTTCGTTACTAGGCATCGATAGGATTCGAACCACGACCTTGCCAATGCGACTTTCCCGTCGCTTCTTAAATGCGTTTGAGCATGACTATAAAATAGAATATTCTGTAAAATTATAATATATTATTATATATATTATAATATATATATAATAATACTATATATATATATATCTTATTCATATATTTTATTATATTTATAATAAATATTTATATATATAATTACTATTTAATTATTATATCTAAATGATATACCATAATTTATTACACACTTATATATTCAATATTAATACAAACATATATTTATATATAATATATATATATATAATATATACTATCATATAATTTACGTTCGAAAAAAACAATGTCGTCTATTACAAAACCTAGTTATTAAATATCAAACTTCCTGCTTCCCTTCTTCCAAGCCTATTTTCTCATACTTTTTTCCTAATCTTGATTGTGCGTTCATACTCATCGCACATCTTATAATCAATATATAATATATATTATATTATATAATTATTATATATATGTATAATCTATATATATATATTATTATATACAATTTTTATTTCTTTATAAGCATACATATATTTGTATGAGAGAGGAGAGAGAGAGAGAGATAGAGAGATTTTACTTTTTTAAAACGAGACCCTGCAAAAGAAAAAAACAGCAAAAAAAAACAAAACCAAGATTCGATGCAATGATCAGATATCTCAATAACATAATCATTTGATCTTTAAGATGGATCAAACATTTTTCGAGATTTTTAAATTTACCCCCAACCATTTCCAATTCTGAAAAAAAAAAAAAAAAAAATTCAAATCGGTTTAGTAAAAAAAAAATTATCTTCGTTTCAGATTTTTTCATATACCCTTATTGAAATCGGATCAACTTTATTTTGAAAAAAAGATATTTGAAATCTGACAAACGGGTTCCAATTCCAAATAGATTTTTATTTTTAATAAAATGTACTATCAATTTTTAATACTTTGAATTGTTACAATTTCATATGAATTTGAAAGTTAACTTTTTTTTTCTTTCTTTTTTTTCAGAGGTATAATTTGGATATACCAAAGAAGAAGAATTCCAAATTTTCAGAAATTATAAATACAAATTACAAATTACAAATATAGAAGTTTATTTTATTTGAAGTTTCAGAAATCTCTAATCCCTTTATGGTCTAAAGTTTCAAAAAATAATTTTGTTTTTAGTATAACAAAATTTTTAAAAAACGTTTTGAAATAAAAAACATCTTGGAAAGTTTCGTGTTCTAAACAAAACATGTATCATTATGATTCAAGTTTTCCTTGTGAATGATTCATAATAATCACTGAATCAACATAAGACTCTTTTAACTCTAAATCCATCATAAGCATTTTAATTTGTTTCTAATTTTTAAATTTTCAACTTTCTATAAAGTTGCAACAAATCACAGTATCTAAATTCACAATTGTAATTAGGTTCCAAATCTACTTCAGATTGAAATTCCTTTGTTAGATTTTAAATTTCTTTTGTCCATAAAAGGAAAATTATTTCTTTTTTAAAATTATATCTAATTTCTGAAAAACTTTATTCAGTTATTAATTCTGAAAGAACTTTTCTCACTAATATATATATATATATATATATATATATATATATATATATATATATATATAATATATATTATATATATATATATATATATATATATATATAATATAATATATATATAATATATATATATATTATATTATCAGGGCGTAGCCAGGGGGGGCTGAGGGGCTGCAGCCCACCCCGAAATTTTCGACAGTGCAATTTTTTCAGCTTGAAAACCAAACTATATATATATAATATATATAATATATATATATATATTATATATAATATATATATATATATATTAATATATATATATACTATGATATAATATATAATATATTATATATACCGGTATTATATATGAGTAATATTTGGAAGCTCTATTCAAAAAATCAAAAGCATAGACAAACAACTGGACTCTCAAAATAAGAAAAATGTGAAGGAAAATAGAGAGAACTTGT
>JABUQX010007766.1:0-7500 GCA_015478945.1 Trachelipus rathkii | reverse complement strand
AAAATATTTTTCTTGTATCTTATAATTCATTATTAAATTATTTCTGTCCTATAAGTTTACTTTATCTGCGATTGTAGCACTGTAATTAATAGAAAGAATTACATTATGACAAATAATCTGATAAGCATCATTAGAATACCTTCAATTTGGCTATTGTTCCCACAAACTTTTGGTTCAAGTGCAGCTGATAAAAGAGAGATGTTGTTACGTTTTTTTTCCTGTCGAAATAGTTCTCCAATTGTGATATCCTGGTGACTTGTTCTGGTAACAGTTTTCTATGTAAGAACTATAATATATATATATTTCTAGTTTCCATATATATATATATAAATGTATAGATATATATATAAATATAGTATATATATATTATATATAATATATATTATATAATATTTTATAGGTACTTAGGGAGGTTAATAGGATAGGAGTAGTATATACTTTGTAGACTACTATCGCCTTACGAAGCTCACCAGATTAATTAATAAGTGGCAGATCCAACCCGTCGTCCACGTCCCGCACGGCCCCGGGCAACGATACATCAAGATGTATTCGGCTAAAGGAGCTATGGGTAGGGCAGAGAATATGGCCTAGCAAGCCACTGCCCGAAATAATTGCTAGAAGTAATACTCAAGCGCGAACTCGGAAGCAGACGAAACTTTAGACGACGACCACGGCGAGATAATGGGACTACGAACCAGGAAAACACATTTAAAAATTATAGGTACGCTACGATAAATGTAGGCACCTATGGAGAGGAGGAGGAGGAGATAGTGGACATCATGAAGGAGAGAAGGATAGATTTGGGGGAGGACGAGATGAGGCATGAGAGGTTTTTGAGAGGGTAAACGAGCTTGGGAGAAGGATATATTCTGATGTACAGCGGAGTGATGAGAAGGATAAGGAATACCCGGTGTTGGATATATCGATAGTAGGTGCCGAGACTATCACATATATTCAGGAGGTGAAAAATATAAATGAAGAAATATCATGTGTGGTGTGTTGAAAATCGGGCAGAAGAAATATAGTATATTTCAAGTATAAAGCATACGCACCACAACAAGGACATTCGGAAGAGAAAAAAAATAGATTATGGAAAGAATGGAGGAGGAGGTGGGTGTGGGCGAGATGAAGGAAAATATGATATGATGGGAGATTTCAATGCCAGAGTGGGAAAGAGAAGAGGAGAAGTGGAGAGAGTATTGGGATTGTGGGGAGAAGAGACGAAGGAACCTGGAAGGGGAGAGATTGATAGATTTAATTGTATGAGGAATGATTTGAAGAATGATGAACACCATTTATAACGTCGGGAGTCGCACAGTGCGTACTAGATCGGTCAGTGGTTGGTCTATACGAGAGAATATAGAGAGCTGGAATCACGCAATGCGCAACCAGCATTTGAATCAAAACATGTGAGTATAAAGTGAGATCCGCTATGTGGATAGTATCAGACAAAAGAATGATAAGAAATGTAAAGGAGAAAAAAGGAGTGTCGTTGGATGCGGATCAAGATTGGTGGTTCCTGCAGACGATAGCATAGGAATGAGAACGAAGAACTGTTAAGCGAACAGAAAGACGTGATCCAAGAGTAGAAAGGCTTGGGTTGAACAAGAGGAGAGAGGAAAAAAAAGTACAAACAGAGATGGCAAAGAGACCTGAGAACGGAGTGAGAGATGAGAGGTGCATGGATGTAATGAAAGAAATTCGAGCAGAGCAGAAAACGCTTGGTAAAAGGTGGGTGGGAGGAACAAGAAAAAGACGCAGCTAACAGTGAGTGGTGGAACGAAGAAGTGAAAGACGCAATCCAGAAAGAAAACAGAGAAAATGAGATAATGGCTAAAGAGAAGAACCGGGAGAAGCGAGAAGCACCGGTAGTAATGTACAAGCAGGAAAATCGCAAGCAAAAAGAATCAAGAGGAGGGCGCAGAAGGAGGAGGTGGAGAAGATAGCGTGCAGAATTAACGAGAGATGTAAACGAGGGGGAAGAAAAAGCTGTTTAAGATCTGGCGAACAGCATATGGAAAACCGAAGAATAAAATCAAAAACATAAAGGATAGAAATGGAGAGATTCGGTAAAACGAGAGAAGAAAGGACTTGATAAGGTGGACGGAACACTATGAAGACTTGTTGAATCGTAGATACGGAGCACAAGAGAAAGATGGTGCGGACAGACTATAGAGACTATGATATCGAGTTATGAGTGTAAGGAGGAGGAAGAAGGCTCCAATGGAATGAATAATGAGGAGGCTGAAAAAAAAGAATGAAGTAAGGGGCAAAGTGTCACTCATGGAGAAAATGGAGTCGGTGCGGTCGAATTGGTTGGAAGGGAGGGAGAAGGAAATTGGCAGATAGGGTAATTGAGGACGGTGATTATCAACCTGTTGAACATTTGGTTGGAGAGAGGGAAAAGTGCCGGAGAAGATGGGGGAGTTATAAGCAATGACCAATGAATATATAGAGTAAAGGAGAACCAGCACCTGTGATAACTATATACCAGCAGAATAGGAATTGCATTGATCAGACCACTTTGGTTGACCTAAGGGATTAATGAACGTCGATGAGAGCATGAAAATCTCAAAAGAATATGGAAAGAAAGTTGAGAGTGATTGTGGACCCGAGACTGGGAGAGGAGCAACATGTGTATAGAAGAGGAAGAAGGACGACAGATCTCCTTGTTTACCCTAAGGATAGTTATGGAGAAAATGTTAGAATACGGCAAGAGAGTTTTTATGTTGCTTTTATTGATCTGCAAAAGGCTTTTGATTCTGTACCGAGGGGGAGACTATGGAGAGTCATGGAAGAAAATTATGGAGTGAGTGGAAGATTGAAGAAAGCAATAATGAGTATGTACGAAAAATGTAGTTGTAACTCAGAAGGGAGAGTGAAAATGATATATGGTTCGAAGTAAAAACAGGAGTTAAACAAGGGAGTGTATTATCGCCTATATTGTTCGTATTATATTTAGATGTAGTAATAAGTAAAGTGAAGGAGAGATTGGGAGTCTTGATGGGGATATAATGGCGTTTGCGGATGATCCAGCATGTTGGAGTGAAGAGGATGAGAAAACGGGAGGTGTTGAGGCTGTTTGCGGAAGAGTTGGAGGAGGCAGGATGAAGATGAATGTACATAAAACAGAGATATTAAATGTAACGGGAGAAACAACGAAGGTAATGAGGATGATAGTAGGGAGGGGAGGAGGCTTAAGGCGATGGACTCTTTGTCGTATTATATAAGGTGAATTTTTAACAGGAGAAGGAGATGTGTGAGGAGAGATTACTAAAAGAATGGAAAAATATGGACAAGGATATGAGAGCATTGTACCCATTGATGAAGGGCGGAAAGTGGGAATGGATGTTAAAAAAAGTAATCTCGAAAGCTATGCTGAGACCCCGACTGCTGCTGTAACGGAGCCGAAACGGGACTACTACGAGAAGAGAGGAAAGCAGAATACAAGCGGCAGAAATGAGAGCTCTGAGAACAATGAATGGAAGAAGCAGAAGAGACAGATAAGGAACGAAGTAATCAGAAAAACTGTAGGAGTGAAGAAGATTATACGGAAGATGGATGTGGGGCCAGATTGAGATGGCGGGGACATCTGGAGAGGATGCAGCTGGACAGGATGCCGGAAAAATAAAAGGAAAATAAATGGGAGTGGACAACAGCCGGAAAGGAAAGAAGACCGAGGGTGACCGAAGAAAGAGATGGACGAATGGTGGATGTAATGGTCTCTAAAAAGATGCCAGGCATGGCAGACACTGAGTCAACTGGAGTGAGGATTGCTAAGAGAGAAAGGCAGTGACTCCAGGAAAGGGATGTCTGGGGAAGACCCTCGCGCGACTGACAGGATGTAAATCCTTTCTGGAGAGGAGTAAGAAGTAAGTAAGTAAGAATATATAATATATATATATATATATATAATATATAATATTGGCAGTAATGATAGTATTATACGAATATTATATCAATATAATATTATATATAGTTATATATATATATATAATATATATAATATATATAGACACTAATATATATAGTATATACTATACGTAGCCGAAATACTCAGCTACTCAATTAAATAATAATTATCACGTGAACTAATAAAATTGTGACGATTTTAGTCTTTTTAAACAAATGAATATTAAATATATGAAAAAACAATGAAATGTCAGTGCCATCTGAGGGCTATTAAGATATTAAATTTGACTATCAACTCTCGCAATTACTAAAGTTAATTATCTAGACACCCCGACACAAATCTTAAATAGACTCTCTTCATCGAAGTAGTTACCAGTCCCGCTTCAGTTGAACATTTGACTCTATTCGGGTCTTTAGGTCATTAATTCAAATGTTGGCAGCTATCACATTCACATTGTATGGTGCATGCACCGTCGGAAGTCTTCTAACAGTATTTGTACTGATCACACATAAAGGCTCGTATAGTATCTGTATAGTAACAGTAAGCTGACTATTTCGTAAAGGCATGTTACAACGTTTACATATGACGATATGAGGACTAATGTAGGTCAGCCCGTACACAGGTGCAATCTCTATGGCAAATACATGCAGATGCTTTACACGTTCGCTACCTAATGCCCCCACCTACTATTATGCAATATTTGATGATTTTCGATGACTCGTCAGGGAGAAGATGGGATGAGACTTAACCATAATTTGTTTAAGCAAATGTCAGCATTTTAGAATGTTGACAATCCACCAAGCCTTCTGAGGTATTTAACAAAATTAATTTTTAAAGTGAAAGAAGATAAGTAAGAAATTGATAGACACTATCTAAAAGTAAGGAAAGAACTACAAGTGTGATTTCATAATACACAAATAAGCAAATTATAGTTTGTTGTCTCGCATTATTACCATATAAAGCCTCTTTACCTCTTTCTCAACGAGACATTCTTATAAGCATTTTCTCACCCCTTTTTCCTATTCTCTTTGATCGTTTCAGTTCTTCATTTTCCAGGGGAGACCTGTAATAGCGCAGTACTAGCTAGACGTAAGAGATACACACCGATTTTTTCACATTCCCGGAGGTTCTCTTTTACATCTCATTTCCTTATAGATGGGCATTGTTATTTGTCTATTTTCACTACTTTATATGGCCCATTATACTTAGGTTGGAGCTTTCCCACATAGTGTTGATGGTTTCTTATCAACATAAATTTTGCATCTTTCAGATTCTTGGGCATGAAAAGGTTTCTATTTCGGAGATTTGTTTCATTAGAGAGGGGTTTTGCTAACGATCCTGCGGGCTTCTCAATATATTTATCACAGGTCATAGGCCGATCTGGCACATCCGTGCTCACTAAACCGCCTGGTATATTTACATTTTGTCCAAATAAAATCTGACTGGGACTAAGGCCGCTTTCCGAGATTGGGGCTTGCCTGAGGATGAATAGCGCGAACGGGGGGACGTCTAGCCATTGTTGACCTTTCATTTCAGGCTCAATGAGCATTGCTCTGATGCATGATAACAAGGTACGGTGGTATTGCTCACATTTTCCGTTCGAAAATGGCGCGTTGCTTGTGGTGATGAAATGCAAGGTGTCAATTAGCATGCAGACACTTTCAAACAAGTGGGATGTCCAATTTTCACCTTTTTCCGTCACCAGGTTATCGGGTACGCCAATAAAGGGGAAGATCTCGTGGATTAACACCTTTACTATTGTTTTCATTGTTATATCCTTTAGGGGCACCGCTCATACATAATTATTATATCGATCGACCCAAAGAGGCGGGTGCATTTACTAGTGATCCATAGTACGACTGCTTGCATGAAGAACCCAATAAAGGAAGATCTCGTGATAACACCTTTACTATTGTTTCCATTGTTATATCCTGGGGCACCGCCCATACATAATTATTATATCGATCGATGAGCGAAATCAAATTAAATATATAACGTTGCAAGAGTCATTTTCAGTATAATCCACATTCAATTGTCTCAAATTATAGCTCACTTCCTATATTGTCCCGTAAGTAGGATTCTATTTATACTTCCCTACTTTACTGATTGCATATGGACGAGTTCGTACATCTTTATGTTCACCCTTTGTGCATGGATTTAGAAAGACAAATTCGGATTTCATAACGGTGATGGGTACCATTTATTCCAAGTGTGCCCTATAGTGATGACATAATCCCTTATTATATCATCGATCGCAATCCTTACAGGTAAAGAGCACACGTGAATAGTTTACTGAAACTTTGTCGTACAAATAACTCTAACTCCTTTCTGTCAAACCAAAACTTTTGTTTTATACAATAGTGAGTGAGCTTTTTTATCTTTATCTGCCAATAAGGTTTGCAAATGGGTATCATTCTGTTGTTTACATAACTGATCATTATTATGTCAATTTTCTTATGATTTTTTTATTATCTCACTAAATGTTTTTCCGCAGCTGGTAACTAAATTAACAGTTTTTATTTCAATTAAATTTCCATTCCTTCGATGATCGTTCCTCTGTTCTGTAAGTTTCTTGTTCCATTTATCTAATTGCTTCGCTTCTATAGCTATGCGTTCTTTATCTTGTAATTTCTGTTTTTCAAAATTTAAATCTCCTAGACGTTTGGAATGTATGATATTCGTGGAAGGTCTCTCTACGGTCTTTAAAGAGTCTGCGGTTAATCCTTTCTCAAGGCTTTGGGTTTGGTCGCGTGCCGTTTTATCGTAAAAATTCCTATCTTTCAGTCCCTTTATCTCAGGTGATATGCTGCATACCGTTCAAAGATTCTTTGTCAAATTCCGCAAATTCAGGTTTGCTTCCTGGACTCCAATTGGTTGAAGCGGCGCTGAGCGAACCAATCCCGTTTTCTTTTTCTTCGCTCACTGCGCTATGATTGGTTGGAAGGTTTTGTAGCTCCTCCCCTCTGTTGATTTCGATATTATCAATTTCTTGAACGTTGTTATTGTTAACTACTCTTTCTTCAATGATTTTATTGTGTATTAAATATTCGGATAAAGGGTTATTCTTGCTTGTAATTAATTTCCAGGATACATCATAGGTACTTAGCAGATTCAATTGCCGGATCTCTCTTGAATTCTGATTATTGCAATAGTTATTTCTATTGTGCTTTGATATCAATTCACGAGATTGAGTGTGGATTGTAATTTTCCGGCCTATTAAAAGGTATCCGTTCTTCTTCAGTATTTTAATGAGGCATATTAATAGTTTATTTGGATAATCATATTTTCTTTCCGTCGGAGTTAAAATTCTACTGAAAAAGGCATAGGAGGAATTTCCTTTTTCGTCTGCAATTATGGCACTCGCCACTGTCTCTGCTGTTGTGTGTACAATAATTTTTATTGGGCCAGAGGAGTTTGGATATACTAATGTGCAAGCGTTTTAGATGGCATTTTTAGCATCTGTAAAAGCTTTTTCTTCAGGCGCATTCCACGGTAACCGCCTTCTGGAGTAGGGATTTCCCCGTAAGAAAGATGTATGCGGTGCCATCACGGTTGAAATGCAAGAAGGGTATTGCGGTAAAAGCTAA
>JABUQX010007765.1:0-12500 GCA_015478945.1 Trachelipus rathkii | reverse complement strand
ATATCACTGCTTTGAAACTTGGTACTTATTTAAATCCTTAGGAGGGTGCTTGGCACCTCTACCGGGGCCACATGGCATTCTGCTGAGGAGCATCCAACCAAAGTCAAGCAACGCCGACATGAGCACAATAACAGTTGCAACAAATTTTGCAATAATAAAACGGAGAAAATTTTCACTCACGCCAGGACTCGAACCATCTACAACAGCGTCACTATTAGACAATGTGCAGAAGGCTCTACCACTGGTCCAATCCTCCTTCCAAAAGAAGACATTTCGGGAGAGTTTTCAAGTCCCCTGTTCCGATATCACCGCTTTGAAACTCAACTCGGTACTTATTTTTTTTAAATTTATAGAAGGGTGCTTGGAATCTCTACTGGGGCCACATAGCATTCCACTGGGGTGCTCCTGGGTTACAAGAGCAACCAACCATAGTCAAGCAAACCTACATGGGCACAACAACAGTTGCAACAAATTTTGCAAATAATAAGACGGAGAAAAAGTTCACTCAACCCAGGGCTCGAACCATGTCGATGGTTCTCCGTCTTATTACTGCAAAATTCCCTAAAAGTAATAAAAAAAAAATTCTCTTTAATGTTTCATTAATTTCGCTTGCTAGAAATAATAAAGCAAAATTCAGAATTTTTACCAACAAATTAATTCAAATTTAAATTTTAAGCTTGTTCAATTAGAGTTATATTGCAAAAAATTTGTACTCGTAAGCAAATACAAAATTCTACTACTACTACTACTACTACTACTACTACTACTACTACTACTACTACTACTACTACTACCTACTACATAGACAACTTCTACTATTACTACTACCAATAAAGATAATGATAATAGTTATAATAATAATAAAATCAATAATAATAATAATAACAATAATAATAATAATAATAATAATAATAATAAAAATAATAATAATAATAAATAATAATAATAATAATAATAATAATAATAATAATAATAATAATAATAATAATAATAATAATAATAATAATAATAATAATAATAATAATAATAATAATAATAATAATAAATAATAATAATAATAATAAATAATAATAAATAATAATAATAATAATTAATCATAATAATATTAATGCATTAATAATAATTATAATAATAATATTGAATAATTGATATTAATAAACAATAACAAAAATAGGATAATTATAATCAACAACAATTATTAATAATAATAATAATAATAATAATAATAATAATAATAATAATAATAATAATAATAATAATAATAATAATAATAAATAATTAAAATCAAAAATACTTTATTCTGTCCATTTTATGTATTACATAATATTTATCATTAAAAATAGCAATTTAATATAAAAATAAATACATAGACGAGAAATGGGCTACTAAGGGGACGTTTTCGTCCTTTGAGCCCATGAAGTATTATACGGTTTCATATTCAAATTTATATTTAATAGAGAAATCGTAAATTAAAACAGTTCTATAATATGAAATAGTCAATCCTTAATCCTAATAATAATAAAAAATAATAATAATAATAATAATAATAAATAATAATAATAATAATAATAATAATAATAATAATAATAATAATAATAATAATAATAATAAAATAATAATAATAATAATAATAATAATAATAATAATAATAATAATAATAATAATAATAATAATAATAATAATTAATAAATAAAATAATAATATTAATATTAATTATCTTAATGATGGTATTAATAATAATATATTAATACAATAATAATAATAATAATAATTATAAAATTTAATTAAATACATACTAATAATAATAATAATAATAATAATAATAATAATAATAATAATAATAATAATAAATTATAATAATAATAATAATTAATAATAATAATAATAATAATAATAATAATAATAATATAATATTAATTTAATGTGACACAAAGAAGTAAATCAGTAATTATTAATTTCACTTAAAAATGATGATAATGATATTAATTTTAGAATTATTTAAGTAGTAGATTAATAATTTAAAAAATGATACATACTCTGAAACGTAATAACTAAAAGACACTTACTGTTGCTATTCTGACAAATTTATGATAACAATTATAATAATATAATAATAATAATAATAATAATAATAATAATAATAATTAATAATAAATAATAATAATAATAATAATAATAATAATAATAATAATAATAATGACAAACATTAATAAGAATAACGATAACAGAAATGACAATAAAGAAAATGAGAGGAAAAAGTAATATAAACACTACTTAATAATAATTAATATAATAATAATAATAATTATAATAATTAATAATAATAATAATAAAATAATAATAATAATAATAATAATAATAATAATAATAATAATAATATAAAATAATAATAATAATAATAATAATAATAATAATAATAATAATAATAATAATAATAATAATAATAATAATAATAATAATAATTAATAATAAAAATAATAATTAAATATAATAATAATAATAATAATAATAATAATAATAATATAATAATTAATAATTATTAGTAATGATTTTTATAATTTTTTATAATAAAAAGAATGATAAAACATTAATAATAATAATAATAAGTAATAATAATAATAATAATAATAATAATAATAATAATAATTCATAAGGAGATAAGAAAAAAATAATTCTTAATACTATTTATGATTTGTAATTAAAATACAAGTACAAATGTTTTTTAAACTGTACTAACATTAACGATTATATCATCAC
This sequence comes from Trachelipus rathkii, assembly GCA_015478945.1. Classification (NCBI taxonomy): domain Eukaryota; kingdom Metazoa; phylum Arthropoda; class Malacostraca; order Isopoda; family Trachelipodidae; genus Trachelipus; species Trachelipus rathkii. The sequence continues at coordinate 9,743 of JABUQX010007765.1, read as the reverse complement.
TATATAATGCAATATTAAAAAAAAAAAAATAATAATAATAATAATAATTAATATAAATAATAATAATAATAATAATAATAATAATAATAATAATAATAATAATAATAATAATGATAATTAATAATAATAATATAGTAATAATAACATTTAATAATATATAATAATAATAATATAATAATTAATAATAATATAATAATAATAATAATAATAATAAAATAAAATAATAATAAAATAATAATAATAATAATAATAATAAACAAAACTAACAGTATTATTAATGATAAACATTAACATTATATCATCACTATATAATGCAATATTAAAAAAAAAAAAATAATAATAATAATAATAATAATAATTATAATACAGTCACTACAAATTAATAATAATAATAATAATAATAATAATAATAATAATAATAATAATAATAATAATAATAATAATAATAATAATAATAATAATAATAATAATAATAAAATAATAATAATAATAATAATAATAATAATAATAATAATAATAATAATAATAATTAATAATAATAATATAATAATAATAATAATAATAATAATAACAATAATAATAAAATAATAATACATAATAATAATAATAATAATAATAATAATAATATTAATATTGGTACTCATTACATCAAATCGTTATCAGCATTGTCGTTGTAAATAATAAGAGAAACTATTATAACACAGTTAATAACAATAATTATCACCATCTGTCGTAGAAGCTTCTGATATTTCTACGAAAAGACCCAATGGTGAGTGACTCCTGAACATTTTTAGGGAGATTATTCCACTCATCTATGCCCTTATATGAGATGGCCCTCCGAGATTTCGTTAAGGTGAATTTTGCTTTGTCTAGGGTGAGGGAATTTGAGATATGGAGATTGTTTATTCTCTATGTTTGGTTTTGTGCAATTGTTTTAGTCAAAAGATCATTTGCAGTTCCATTTGTGAATTTAAAGATGTGTCTACTTACTGTGAGGTGGTAAAGGTGTAAGTATCATTAAGTTTTAGCATAGACAAATGATGATGGGTGACTCCTAAAATTTTTAGGGACATTATGCCACTCAGCTTGACCTTATATGAGATACCAGAGAATGGGTGACTCCTGAACATTTTTTGGGATGTTATTTCACTCATCTATGATCTTATATAAGGGTAGGTGGCTCTTGAACATTTTGAGTGATGCTATTCCACTCATCTATGATCTTATATGAGGGTGGGTGACTCCTGAACATTTTTAGGGATGTTATTCCACTCATCTATGACCTTATATGAGGGTGGGTGACTCCTGAACATTTTTAGGGATGTTATTCCACTCATCTATGACCTTATGAAATTGCGGAGGATGAGTGACTCCTGAACATTTTTTAGAATGTTATTCCACTCATCTATGACCTTGTATGAGGATGGATGACTCCAGAATATTTTTAGGGATGTTATTCCACTCATCTTGACCTTATATTAGATGGTGGAGGGTGAGTGGCTCCTGAACATTTTTAGGGATGTTATTCCACTCATCTATGACCTTATATGAGATTGCCGGCAATGGTGAGTGATCCTGAACAATTTTTAAAATTTATTTTCATCCCATAATTGCCTTGTATGAGGATGGGTGACTTCTGAACATTTTTAGGGATGTTATTCCACTCATCTTGACCTTATATTAGATGGCGGAGGGTGAGTGGCTCCTGAACATTTTTAGGTATGTTATTCCACTCATCTATGACCTTGTATGAGGATGGATGACTCCAGAATATTTAGGGATGTTATTTCATCATCTCTTGACCTTATATTATGGTGGTGGTGACGTGGGTGGACTCCTGCACCCCATTTATTTAGGATATTATTCTACTCAATCTATTGACCTTATATGAGATTAGCGGAGGGTGCGAGTGACTCTCTGAACATTTTTTTAGAATGTTATTCCACTCACCTATGGCCTTGTATGAGGGTGGGTGACTCGTGAACATTTTTATGTATGTTATTCCATTCGTCTATGACCTTATATGAGAGGGCCCTCAGAAATTTTGTTAGAGTAAATTTTGCTTTGTCTAGGGCAAGGAGATTAATGGAATTTTTTGTTTCGGAAATTATTAGTTCTATTAATAACTTTATATCAAAAAGCTTTACTTATAATATTATATTATATATATATATTATATATAATATATACTATATATTATATATTATAACTATATATATAACTATATATATATATATATATATATATATATATATACTATATAGTATAATACTATATATATATATAAATATATATATATATATATATATATATATATATATATATATTATATAATATATATATATAATATATATATATAATATATATATCAATTATATACTATATATATATATATATATTATTATATATATATATATATATATATATATATATATAATAATATATATATATCATATAATATAATATATATTTAGAATTTAGGAAGCCTTTACTTACTAGTATATAGTACTATAATATATATTATATATTTATATATATATATATATAATATATATTATATAAATATAATTATATTAACTTATATAAAAATATATATATTATTATATAATATATATGTATATATATATATACATATAATATATATATATATATATAATTATATATTTATATATATATATTATATATATATATATAGATATATATTATATATATATATAATATATAGTATATATATATATATAGAATACTATATATATATATATAACTTATATATATATATACTATACTATATATATATATATATATAATATATATATAATATATAATATATATATATTACATATATATATGAAATAATATATAGTAAGTAAATATATATACTATATAATTATATATATTATATATATATGATATATATTATATATATGTATTATATATATATATAAATATATATATATATATATATATAATATATATATATATATATATATATATATATATATATATATATATATATATATAATATCATATATATATTAGAATTTCCCATTAAGTTTATTTTCATTTTGTACTAGTATTTAAAGAAAAATTATTTTTTGTCTTGTGCTCCTAAGTTTTGTTCAGAAAATGGCGTGGATGAGCCACTCGAACATTCCGCACCGCACTGCACCTCACCGCACCGCACTTAGGCACGAACTGGTGCCTCACCGTATCAAAATGAGCGCAAGCACACCGCCCAACCGGTGCGGTCTTCGGCCAACCCTCTTTCAGACATTAAATGCTACAAACAAAAGTTTTTGTCTTCAGCAACATTAATAAATTGAAGAAAACTTTTGGAGCACGTCCACCAATGTTCTTCCTACCCCATAACGTCTTTAACCGTCTATAAGCGAATAATTAAAGGCAATATGACAGGGTGGTGATTAAATTTTAAGAAAAGAATTATTAAACTTTAAGAACAAAATTTTTAAGATAAGATTATTTAAAATGCAATTTATAACTATTAGAAAACACTTGGAATAGGAATATTTTATTTACAATTGATTTTATGTATATTTTTTTTTTATTTCTAATGCATCGCTGTTGCTTATACAACGGTTTGCGCATTTCCACAAATGAGCAGGTTTTTTTTTTTTTTTTTCTTTTTTACAGATAAACACGAAACACCACCGATCATGGGTCGAGCCCTAATCTAGGATGGGGTGTACTCATTTAACGTCCGAGTAGGGTTTTTAGAAAAATTTTTAGCCCATGTTTTAATATTGTGTAAAACGAACAACATAAAAAGAATTATTATCTCGACATGTGAGGCATGCCGCACAACAGTCAAACTGCGTCGCTGGTACTGCTGAGCGCACAATCCAACACAGGAGTTTTGCCAAATTTTTCCATGAACTAGGCGAATCACTACGTGACAGTTTAGACTAGATTATATAATATGCAATTATGAAACAAAGAAATTTATAAGAAAAAAAAAACTCCCATTTATTTGAATTGTTTATTCAATAAGTATCGATGTGTAAATTAGCGGGATAGTGCTTGCAGTTCGCGTATGCCATCACACACAAGCGTGATAGCCGCCACTGCAAATATGAGAAAGTGCGCAACTGTCACATAACACTGATTTACCAGCTTAGAAGAACATTAAAATCAGTAGAAACGTTCAAAACAGGGAGGAAGCAGAGCTCCCTATTTAAGGAGTTATAATACTGAAGATTGGAAAGGGTTGTCTGACAATGCAGTATTAAGAAGCTGCTTTAAGTGTTTAATATTGTACGAATTATTCCCTAGAAATCATTGACAGAAATTAAAGAGCGGAAAATGTCACTCTATTTTATTAGTGATCGACCATCTTATATATATCATATATATACTATATATATATATATATATATAGTAAATATATATATATAATATATATTATAGATATATATATATACTATATATATATATATATATATATATATAATATATATTCATAATATATATATAATATATATATGCTACCATTTATATTAAGTTCTATATTAATAATATATTATTTCTTAAATCTTGAATGATTTTGATATATGTATGTAAAATTATATAATATTATAATATTTATCATTTATTAAAAATAATAAAATTATTTTTTATTAATTTAATATTTCTATTCTTTAATTACGCGTAAATGTTTCCTCAATTTACAAATGAATGTTATGAAGCCAAAATTATTTTGGTATTGTTTTCCAATCGAAATTAAAGCAAAACTGTAAAAAATTCTTTATTAACATCCAATAGAAGTGCGTGTCGCGCTCCTGAGCACTGTTTGACTCCGGGGATCGGAGCAAAAGTAATTTTCTTTTAGCTCCAAAAGGAGCCAAAGTCATGCGGCATGCATAAACATCCGCGAGCCTGAAGAATCCTTAGAAACTCCGGAGCAGGTTTCATAAAGCCGCCGAAGTCGTCACTAAATTTCTATGAATGAACGTTAGAAATGTAAAAATCTTTTACAGCCTTATAAACTCCCCATCAGAAACAGTTAAGACAAATGAATCTAAAAGCTTTTTAAACAGGTCGTGTTACCTGTATATGAACTGACGCCTATAATAATATATATATATATATTATAATATATATAATATATATACATATATTTATATAGAATTATATATATATATATATATATATATATATATATATATATAATTAATTTTTTTTATATAATTATTAATTTATATAATCATATATAAATATATAATACATATATATATATATATATATAATATATTATATATATGTATATGTATTATATATATATATATATTATTTATTAATATATATATATATATATATATATAATATATATATAATATATAATTATATATATATATATATATATATATAATATATAATATATATAAATATATATTATATATATATATATATATATATATATATATATATATATTATAAATATATAATATATATATATATATATATATATTTATATATATATATATATATATATAGTACTATATATATATAGTAATATATATATATATATATATATATATTAAGACTTTAGTATATGTATTTATCTACAAAACTACAAATGCTACACTAAAATGACATTTTGTAATCAGTGAAGAATTTTAGTTCAGAAAATGTAATAAAAAAAATAGAAAAGTCTTAAAATAAGATTTTCATATTTATAATAATTTAAATACGATGTACGACAACTCCTCCAAAAAGTATTATTTCCGCGCCAAGGACCGCCACAGTTGCCAGATATGGATTTTTATCTTCCTCTCGTTTGCACATAGAATTGAATAGAAAATGATTATTTTTAGGGGGCTCGAGCCGACGGTGGGAAAGATGGGGGGACGTAGTCTTCCCCGTCGTCCTCTGGTAAGGCTGAGAGACCCCGACTCTTTTCATCTTTGCGGTTTACCCGTGGGTTTTCCTTTAGTTAAAAAAAAACGAGAACATGATAAAAAGCAATTTTTGGCAACTCTGGCGCTCCTTGGCACGTAATAACACTCATAAACCGAAATTCTTAAAACGTCGTACATTTGCATTTTTTTTTTTAATTTATAATTTTTTTTTTATACAACAGTTAACTTAGTTTTCTATATATTCTCCTACTTACATTTTCACGCTGATTCGGAAAATGTTATTTATTTTTTTTAGTATCTGCTGTAGTTTTGTAGATAAATGCAGTGTACTAATGTTAAAGTCTGACCCTATATAGTATATATATATATATATATATATCACTATATATATATATATTCATTATATATATATATATATATATATATATAGTATAAAATATTATATAAATATTAATATATATATATTATATATTGACTGTATATATATATATATATATATATATTATAGTAATATATATATATAGATATATATATCATAATTAATATATATATATATATATAATATATATATATATATAATATATGCATAAAATTATATATATAATATATATATATATATATAAAATAGGTCCAATAGATTTGTTCTTAGGGAATCTCAACTTTAACATAATATAGCTGCATGCGGAGGATTCTAAACCGTCTATGTTTTCATGTTAGAAACTAACAGACATTAACTTCAACCTGAGAAGAATCTGCAAATCAGAACCTTCTGAGATAGCCGTCAGGACATCTCGAAAGAAAGATTTAAGGCTGCTCCTTTAACATATTTTTTTTTAATTTTTTATTTTTATCTGTGTGGTTTTTGTTTTTATTAATTTTTATTTTATTTTATTATTTTTGTCATTGTTTTTGTGGTTATTCTTTATTATGATATATCGTTTATTTATATTGTGTTATTGGTATTGATGTTATTATTATTAATTATTATTATTATTATTATTATTATTATTATTGATTATTATTATTTATTATTATTATTATTATTATTATTATTATTATTATTATTATTATTATTATTATATTATTATTATTTATTATTATTATTATTTTATTAATTATTTTATTACTTTATTATTATTATTATTATTATTATGTATGTATTATTATTATATTATTATTATTATTATTATTATTATGTATTATTATTATTATTATTATTATTATGTATTATATTATTATATATATTTTATTTATTCCATTATTATATTATTATTATTATTATTAAGTATTATTATTATTATTATTATTATTATTATTATCATTATTATATTATTATTATTATTATATTATTGATTATTATTATTTATTATTATTATTATTATTATTATTATATATTATTATTATATATTATTATTATTTGTTATTATTTTTATTATTATTATTATTGTTATGATTTTATTTATTATTATTATTATTATTATTATTATTATTATTATTATTATTATTATTATTATTATTATTATTATTATTATTATATATTATTATTATTTATTATTATTATTAATATGTATTATTATTATATTATTATCTTTATCACTTATTATTATTATATATTATTATTATTATTATTAGTATTATTATTATTATTATTATTATTATATTATTATATATTATTATTATTATTATTATATATTATTATCGTATGTATTTATTAAGTTATTCATCATTCTTATTATTATACATTTATTATTATTCATTATCATTATAGATATTATTACTTATTCTAATTATTATTATTACTTATTATTGTTATTATTATTATTATTATAAGTTTTAATATTATTATTATTATGAGTCATATTATTTTTCTTCACGATAGAATTATCTAAGAAATTTTATATTATTATTAAATATTCTTATTATTATTATTATTATTATTATTATTATTATTTTTTTTAAGATCATTGACATTATTATTGTTATTAGAACATTATTTTATATTATTATTATTATAAACATTACTATTCTTATTATTATTATTATTAATAATACATAATAATATTATTATTATACATTATTATTATTATTATTATGTATTGATTATTATTATTATTATTATTATTATTATTATTATTAGTATTATTATTATTTTTATTATTATTATTATTATTGCATTTTGTAAATATTATTATTATTATTATTATTATTATTATTATTATTATTATTATTATTATATTATTATTATTATTATTATTATATTATTATTTTTTTTAACTTCTGAATATTATTTTACATGTAATTTTAATTTTTGTTTTTCTGATGATGCGGGTTTGGTTAACCCGAAACGTTTTAAATAAATGATATTCAAAATTCTTCCTTCGTCTTTTTGGTTTTATATTATATTTATATATATATATATATATATATATATATATATATATATATATATATATATATATATATATATATATATATATTATATATATATATAAAAAATATATATATATAATTATAATATATATATATATATATTATATATATATATATATTTTAATATAATATATATATATATATATATATATAGATATTGCTAAAACAGCCAGCTTTCGGATTTCACATACGTGCCCCCATTTTTCAGACGGAAATGAAAAAAGAAATAGATTAGCAATGACTCAAAAAATGTTAACTAAGTTCACAACAATTCCAAACGCCGGAAAACTTACAAAATCATTACTCTTTAAAATAAATTTTAATAAATTTATCCTTTTATAAATTATTAATCTTTATTGGGTGTTAAAGTTATTTACATTATTGAATAAAAACTGATTCAGAGAATCTCTTTTGTATAATCTTCTACCGCTAAAAATTAATCTGAGTTTCTAAATGTATTCTGTGATTATTAATTTCGAGACGGTTCACACAAAGAATTTCGTCCCCGATACTTAGTGGCAACATTTATGTGAATTCTTCTGGGAAGTTCGAGGTCTCTCTGCATAAGTAGTAGGCGGATCGAATTCGGACCACGCTGGTCAAAATGGACCAACGGGTGATTTTACCATACCTTGACCTTTTTTGAGCCCAATTTTTTACCTTCCCTTGACCTTTTGGCTACTTGACCTTTTTGGGCTTTACCTTTTTTGACCCCAAATTTTTTTACCTGACCTTGACCTTTTTTGGCCTTACCTTTTTTGGCAACCTGAATTTTTTACCTTACCCTTTTTTTGGGCCTTGACCTTTATTGAGAAACCCAAATTTTTTCGGCGAACCCTTTTCTATTCTACGGTACAATTTGAGAACCCCTAATTTTTTGAGAAACCCTAATTTGTGAGAACCCTAATTGGGAACCCTAATTTTGCACCCCCCCTTAATTTTGTTGAGAACCCCTAATTTTTGGAACCCTAATTTTTTGCCGCAATCCTATTTTTGGCAACCCCAATTTTTTGGCACCCCTAATTTTTTTCGCAACCCTAATTTTTTTGCAACCAACCCTTCGAAGAAGGGTTGTGCCAAACGGTTGCGTAAGCAACCGTTTGTACGTACCCCCACCTAATTTTTTCGACCAGACCTTTGGTCATCCATGGGTCAGTTTTGGCCCACCCCTAAATTTTTGGCCACCTTTAGGCGGCGCTAGCCATCCTTTTTGAGTCTTTACCTTGTGACCATCGCCAGAATCCGATTTCGGCCTCAACCATTGTCCTTTTTCATATTACCCATGGGTCAATTGGGGCCCACCCGTAAATTTTTTGACCACCCTTTATGGGCTTTAGCCCTATTTTTTTGATATTTCGGTCACATCTACACGCGCCGCGCACACACCACACACACACCACACCACACCACCACAACCCAACCACAATCTCTCCTCCG
>JABUQX010007764.1:15000-22500 GCA_015478945.1 Trachelipus rathkii | reverse complement strand
ACACGTGGCAATACCTTTACCTTGCCCAATTCATCGTTGATTCAGTACAGTGTTGGTATCGATTACTAATGGATCACTACACCTCTTTCCGAGTTAACCGACATGATAATGTTTTACGTGCGGCGAACGAAAATGGACGAAGAGCGCACCTCATGTACCGGGGAACGGTTTCCACACAGAACACTCCACCCCCCCACAAAATTGTTTTTGCTCGCTTCATCAGCGGCCTTCGGATAATGGGACCCTTCCCCTGGTGCATTGGTGGGACGACTGGCGTTAATTACGGGACTCATTGCGTTTGAATAAGAAGGTTGCTTGAGAGAGTCGCCAACGACCCGTCGACTAGCACACGCGCCATTGCCCATGCCATGGGTTCAAATCAGTCATCTGTGGTTCGGGTCTTGCAAGAGCAAAGCCTCCATGCATACCACCTACAGAAAGTACAAGGACTTGGGCAAAACGACTTCGCACCCCGTGTGCGATTTGCCCGGTGGTTTCTGCAACGGAGCATCGATAATCCTGCCTTTCCTGTCCATGTCTTGTTTCCCTCTGAGTGCGTGCTTCACACGTGATAGCTACTTCAACAGCAGAAACAGCCACTTATGGGACGAGGACAATTCGCACGAATGTTTATCAGAGTTCACCAGGCGAATTCTACCGTAAACATCTGGGGTTGGAATTCTTTGGGATTATTCTGCCTTGTACCTGTCATCCATTTACACACCGTTTGGATGGCCTGCGTACTTACAAAACTACTCCAGAACACGCTTCCGCAGCTCATGGACGACATACCTTTTGCGACCCGCTGAGACATGTGGTTCCAACATGATGGCGCTCCAGTGCACTTCAGCCACCAAGTACGGGCTCATCTGAACAGAGTCTACACTGACAAATGGATAGGGAGAGGGGGACCTGTTGCGTGACCTGCAAGATCGCCCGACCTCACGCCCTTAGATTATTTTCTTTGGGGGCATGTGAAGAGTGTTATGTACATTAACCCAGTCAACACAAGAGAGGAACTGATTCAGCGAATATTCACTGCGTTTGATCAAATCAGACACAGTGAGGGTATGTTCGGTAGAGTCCGACAGGCAATGGCACGGCGATGTAACATATAATCAGGTACAGGGCAGAAACTTTGAACACCTGTAATTTTCCCCAATAAAATGATTTCATAACAAGCTACCATTGTTTGCTTTACAACCTCGCGTCAAAACACATACGTTGTTTAACAAAATATCCTTATTGTTACCTCTATCAACCCTCGGAGTACACAGATGTACGCACACACACATACATAACATTAGAATACCCAAAATCTCCGGTTACGAAGTAACGACGCGTCAAACAACATAACGTGGTTTACCTTACATCATCCGTAACTTTGAAACGAAGCGTCATACAACATAGCTTATTTAACAATAAATGTTCTTTATCGTTTGCTCTATCAGCCCTCCGAGTTTGTCGCAGAGGTTTTGAATCACCCTATATATATATATATATATATATATTATATATAATATATTATATATATATATTATATATATATATATATATATATATATATATATATATATATATATATATATATACTATATATATCCTGGGGAGGAGTTAACCCCTACCAGGCGCGTCCCCCAGGTGGCGGATGGGGGAGGACCCTCTAAGGAGGGTAGCTCCGAAATATAAAAATAAGGAGCCGTGGACCAAAACTGCAACCAGGACAGGCCTAGCAAGCCGCTGGCCAAGTGGAAATGCTCAAGAAACTCCTGTTTTGCCTCGGAACCACGGACTGATTAGACGGAGACGACCGCGCGATAGAGGACCTGAAAACGGAAATCCTTCCGGGAGAGGCCTTAGAGTGGCTACCCTGAATGTTGGAACCCTTAGGGGTAAGGAGGAGGAGATGGTGGAGCTGATGCTGGAAAGGAAGTTGGATATTTTGGGAGTCTGTGAGACCAGACTCATGGGAAGTGGTAGCAAAACAATACATAACAACTATCAATTGATGTACAGTGGTGGGGAGGTGCACAGACATGGAGTAGGAGTAATTTTGACGGAAGAAATGGCGCAGAGAGTAGAAAGTGTGGACTATGGGGATGAAAGAATGATGATGTTTTCGATCAAAATGAAACACATGGGTGTTAGTGTTGTACAGGTATATGCACCGCAACAGGGAAGAACTGAAGCTGAGAAGGAAGAGTTTTATCGGAAACTGCAGGAAATTAAAAATAGGTCGCCATATGCGGAAAGAATAGTGATAATGGGAGATTTGAATGGACATGTTGGAACACAGAGAAGAGGTGTGGAGAGTGTCATAGGAGCCTTCAGCGTTGGCGAAAGAAATAGAGCCGGAGAGAGAGTGATAGATTTCTGCTTGCAGAATGGATTGACGGTTATGAACACCTGTTATAAACATAGAGAAAGTCATAAGTGGACATGGTATAGATGGAGCAGAGAAAGGGTTGACTATGTGGAGAAATCCATGATAGACCTGATACTGACTAATAAAAAAGAGATGTTTAGAGATGTAAAGAGTGTACCATCCGTGTCTGGAGATGCAGACCATCGTATGGTGTTGGGGAAGATGATATTAAAGAAACCTACTTTGCATCCAAGAAAGATGAGAAAGAGAGTGCAAATAGAAAAGATCAAAGAGGCAGGATGTAGAGAGAACTATCAGCGGCAAATAAGAAACAATATGACAGCAGAAGAGGAGGGACAAAGTGTTGAGGAGTGCTGGAACACCTTTAAGGAAGCGGTGCTAAAGAGCGCAGAAGGGACGATGGGAATAAAAATGGTAGGAGGAACAAAAAAGAAGAAAACACCATGGTGGACGGAACGTGTTAAAACTGCTGTACAAGGGAAGATGAGATGTTTTAGGAAATGGATAAAAACGAGAGGTGAGTTGGAGAGAAGAGAATATGTAGAGGCTCGGCGAGAGTCTGATAGAGTGAAAAGGATGGAAAAGGAAACCACCTGGGAAAAAATCGGAAACGAGTTGGAAGAAGATGTGACAGGCGTAAGAAAGCTGGTTTTTAATATAGCAAAGAATTACAGGAAAAGCTCAACACCAATGGCACGAGCTATAAAGGACGAAAACGGAGTCCTAATAGTAAACCAAAAGGAGATTGACGAGAGGTGGAGGAGATTCTTCGAGGATTTGTACAATGTGGAGGGCGTAGCGGAGGAGAGATTGCCAGAGCCTGATTTGTTGGGGGCTGGGGGAGAGGAGGAGTGGTCGATCACGGAGGAGGAGATGATGTTGGCGTTGAGAGGTATGAAGAGTGGAAAGGCGGCGGGAGAAGATGGATATGTTGCAGAGATGCTTGAAGGAAATGGGAGTTTTGAAGGGACAAGAACGAATGTTAAATTGAATGAACAATGTGTTGGAGAGATGTATGGTGCCTGGTGAATGGAGTAGGGCAACAATCTGCCCCATATATAAAAAAGGAGATAAAACGGAATGTGGAAACTATAGAGGGATTGCATTAATGTCACATCCTGCGAAGACCTATGAAAGGATATTGGAGAGAAGACTGAGAGAGGTGGTGGAAGATAAGCTAGAAGAGTGGCAACATGGTTTCAGACCGGGGAGATCGACTATAGATCTGGTGTTCGCTTTGAAGATGATAAGTGAAAAGAATTGGGAATTTAATAGAAAAACATATGCAGCTTTTGTAGACCTAGAAAAGGCTTTTGATAGAGTGCCAAGGGAGTTATTGTGGAGGGAAAAGAATAGAGTATGGAATACCTGAGAAATTGTTAAGCAATAAAAGCACTTATGTAGACAGTAAGTGCAGAGTAAAGACTATGTCCGGTGAGGGAAAATGGTTTGATTTAACGTCACAACTGGGGTGAAGCAAGGGAGCGTGCTGTCTCCAATTCTGTTCATTATATACATGGACAGTTGTGGGAGATCGGTGCGGAACAGAGTGGAGAATGAGATGTTTGGATACGCGGATGACTTGGTGTTGTTTGCACAAAATCAAGAGAGACTGCAAAACTTTCTGGAGGTTTGGGAAGAGGAGTTGGAGGACAGGGGGAGAGGGGTATGAAGATAAATCGAGGGAAGACAGAGGTGATGTTGATCGGAGGTGGTGGAGATGTCCTGGAGGTGAGTTTGAGTGGAGAAAGGCTGAGACAAACGGACCAGTTTAAATATTTGGGGTGCACTATGGTGAGGAAAACGATACAATGTTGGAATTAAATAAGAGAATTGGGAAATTTAATGGGACATCAGCAATGTTGTTCCCATTGTTGAAGGAAAGGGCAATTTCGAGATGGAGTCAAGATGGTGATATACACAAGTATAATGAGACCAATACTGATGTATGGGCATGAAGCATGGGCTCTTAATACGAGAGCAAAGAGCAAGTTGGAGGCGTGCGAGATGCACGTGTTGCGACTGATCAGAGGAGTGACAAGAAGAGACAGGAGGAGAAATGAGGAGATTAGGGCGGATTTAGACGTGAGAAGCGTGGTGAAGCTTGTGGAGAGAGGACAGCTGCGGTGGTACGGACATGTTAAGAGGATGGAGGAGCAACGAGTGCCTAGAAGATATCTGGAATGGATACCGGAGGGAAGAAGAAGTGTGGGAAGACCTAAAGTTAGATGGAGCGACAACGTGAGCGCGGCGATGGTGAAGAGAGGAAGGAGCGTCCAGGATGTGGAGGCGTCTGAGATGTGGATGGACAGAAGACGTTGGAGAGGTTTCTTGCAAAACAACTGACAGATGCATGCATCTACAGGAGATTGGTGAGAAAGGTGAGAAATATATATATATATATATATATATATATATATATATATATATATATATAGTTATAATATATAATATATATATATATATATTACTATATTATATATATTAATATTATATATTATAATTATATATATATATATATATATATTTATATATATATATATATATTATATATATATATATATATATATAATATATATATATATATAATATACTATATATATATATATATATATATATTTTCTCTATGCTTCTATACTATTTATCTATTATTTCAATTTAATTTTATACTTATATATATTTCATTTATTTTTATATATATACTATTACTTAAATATATATATATATATTAATATATATATATATTATATATATTATATATATATACTATATATATAATATATATATATATATACTATATATATATTTCATGAAAATTTAAATTAATAAAAAAAGAAATAAATACAACAAAAATGTATATAAAATAAATATAATATATATATATATATATTATATATATATATATATATATATATATAATATATATATATAATATTATATATATAATATAATATATATATATATATTTATATATATATATACTATATTATTATATATATATATAATATATATATATATACTATATTATAATATATATATATTAATATATATAATATATATATATATTATATATGCATATATATATATATGCATTATATATATATATATATATATATATACTATATATATATATATTATATATATATACTATATATAATAACCTATATATATATATATATAGTACTATATATATATCATTGAAGCGAAAATGGAACTGTTGGGAGGTCTGCTTTTATTGCAGTTGGTAGCGTGACGGGGCAAATTATTTAAGCAACTACGACAAATAGGGAAAACAAAGTGAAACAGATTTTCTATATATATAATTCACGAACTAATAAATAATGTTCCAAATGCATAAATTCACTTTATTTTATAATCCTTGTAAATAAATCCTAACAACTATCGATTAAATAATACCCTAGCTAACCTATACTAATAATCATTACTATACAATATATTATTAAAACGAGTCACAATTTCTGTGTTGCTTCATCAATTACACAATCCTCATCACGTGGCCATCCATTTCCAAAAGTATCACTGGGAACTGTTCATGGGACCTTCGGAGGATAAATAGTTCAGTAAAAGAATAAGAGCATTACTTTAAAACACTTAGAACTGTTAAATTTTATGACACTAATAAATGAATATTTCAGTACTTCACAACGGGGGAGACAAACTCGGAGACACAATCGGTTAAATAATAGTAACTTTTGTTATAAGAATTTGCCAGTTACTTTCTTAATTATTCACAATAATAAGTCAAAATTAGAAGGCACAAACTTTTGAGATCAATTTAAGCAGACAACATTAACTTGTGATATAAAAATACGAATAGTCACTTACTGGTTATCTTCAATACATCATATTTAAAAACTTTAGTTTACCCGAGCAACGAGGTACTTAATCCTAATCCCAGACAGAGTTACGTATCACTCCAACTTTGATTTCATGGACAGGCAGGAAGGAACTAATTTATGAACTTCTGTTTCGATTTCTGTGTTTAACTACACTTTTGACGCCTTCATCTATCGTCTGTTTCCTTTTTAAGTAAATCCTGTGGTTCATACTTGGATGGTTTAGGTTATCCATACGCTAAACCCAATCCTTAAGTCTGGTTCCAAGGTTAATCCCGTAACTTTTACGGGACATTTCCTTTTCCTTTTCTTCTTCCCTTACTCCTGTGTCCTGAGTAGGTGAAACCGTCCAACTTCTTTGAGATATGTTGACAATCTGATTCCTTTGTATCAATCTTCCAAATTCACAACTCAGACCATTATTTAGGTAGTTCTCCATTTTGCCACATTCCTCCCTCCCTCAAGTTTGAAACCTCAAACTTATAAGAAGGAAGGACCAAACAAGAGAAAAAAAACCACGACAAAAAAATACAATAAAACTCACTACCTGTACTTACTAATCCTGTTTCTCTTTCGCCTTCGACTCTCTCCTATTCAGGTGTTTTTGTCTCCTATTCTCACAAAGTTTTTTACTCAGCTTGTTTCTCTTTCGCCTTCGACTCTCCCCCATTCAGTTGCTTTTGTCTCCAATTCCAACAAAGTTTCTTATCCTCAGCCTGTTGTACGGCGATTGCCTCTTCTAGTTTTTTTCGCTCTTCCTTTACAAACCCCCATTGGTTTATAGGATTCCTTTTTTCTTCCGCCATCTTCGTGGAGGCAAAGGTAACGAACCACACACTACGGGAACCACCAATGAAACGAAATGCAATGTTGGGAAGGTCTGCTTTTTTTGCAGTTGGTATGCGTGAGCGGGCAATTTTATACTGGAGCCTTCACCTTATAGTTTCCTGTTTGAGAATTCAAAAAACACAAATTATTTAAGCAACTACGACAAATAGGGAAAACAAAGTGAAACAGATTTTCTATATATATATAATTCACGAACTAATAAATAATGTTCCAAATGCATAAATTCACTTTATTTTATAATCCTTGTAAATAAATCCTAACAACTATCGATTAAATAATACCCTAGCTAACCTATACTAATAATCATTACTATACAATATATTATTAAAACGAGTCACAATTTCTGTGTTGCTTCATCAATTACACAATCCTCATCACGTGGCCATCCATTTCCAAAAGTATCACTGG
>JABUQX010007763.1:42500-46563 GCA_015478945.1 Trachelipus rathkii | reverse complement strand
CACACACACCCTGGAAGGAGATGTTGACATAGCAGTGTGATAACTTGAAATGTGTACTTGTACATAATACCTCTATCTAATGGTTAATTTATCGTCCGTTACTGTGATTGGTTGTAACGAGTCAATCATAGCCTCTTATGCTGTGACGTCATTTATTATGACGTTATAAGAACTAGGGATTTGTTGTTGGAATGACTAGTTTTTAAGAGCGTGAAGACATGTCCTTCTTAAACAATTAAATAAGCGTTAAGCATGTTAATAATATGGTTGCGGTAATGGTAAGATTATAATGATCTATGTACATCATCTGAATTGAAAATCGTAATAGGTACTACCTACTACTACGTAACTCTCACATTCGACTGTACTATACTACTACTACTGCAACTACTATGACTACGACTACTAACTGACCTCACTCACACTATTAAACTATTATACGAGTAAGATCATGGAGTATTCGTTCTCGGGATCCATTCTTTGGATAATGTTTGATGTAACATAACTTTGCGATCTAATGCAATTTTGCTATTGACTCATCACAGCATACCTTATATATATTAATTGATATATATATATATATATATATATATTATATATATATAATATGATATATATATATATATATATATATAATGATATACTATATTATATAATATATTTATATATATACTATATAGTATATATATATAATATATATATGACCTAACCAAAATATTATGTAATTTTTACAAATGTGTGTTCAAATATTACTTGAAGCAGTAAAACAACAAACATAACGGAGTGGGTGAGGGCCCCTAGGGGCCTCTTAGGGGCTGCTCACGCTAACGTTTTACTGCTTTACAGCTTAAGGGTCTGTAAAACATGTATTTACACACACAAAAGCCGTAAAGACGTAAAGACGTAAAGACGTAAGGACGTAAAGCCTTAAGGACGTAAAGTCGTTCCGGCAAGAGGTATAGGGAAGGGTCACTTCCTGTCTATTTGCTATACTGCTTTACTGCTTTAAGTGTCTATAAAACAAGATTTTTGTGAAAACAAAAATTATTTTAACCAATAAAAATAAAAAATAAATAAATAGTAGGTTTAAAAATATAATATTTTTAAATAAATAAACCTAAAAAATAATAAAGTTTAAAAAATAAAATTAAAAGTAAAATTAAAATAAATAAAAAGTTTTAAAACAAAGTAATTTTAAAAATAAATAAAATAAAATAAATATAATATTAACAATATAATAATAAAAAAATAATAAATAACAAAAATAAATAAAAAAAATAATATATAACTAAATAAAAATAATATAATAATAATAATAATAATAATAATAATAATAATAATAATAATAATAATAATAATAATAATAATAATAATAATAATAATAATAATAATAATAATAATAATATATAAATAAAAATAAAAATCATAATAAATAATAATGAATAATAATAATAATAATAAAAATAATAATAATGAATAATAATATAATAATAATAAATAATATAAAATAATAAATAATAATAATAATAATAATAATAATAATAATAAAAAAAATAATGAATAATAATAATAATAATAATAATAATAATAATAATAATAATAATAACAATAATAAAATATAAATAAATTTAAATAAGTAAAATTGAAGTAAATAAAAAAAAACTAAAAACAAAATAATTTTAAAAATAAAAATTAAAATAAATAAATAAATAATAAAAATAAAAAATAATTAAAGATTAAAATAAAAAATTAAACAAAAATATAAATGTAAAATGAAACTTATAAAATAAAAATTGCAAACAAAATATTCATGTTTCAAGTTAGCAAAAAATATAATAGTTGACGTTCGTAATAAGAAAACGAGATTTGAAAATAGAAATGTTAGTCTTTAACCTTTAGAAAACGGATTATCTTTGCAAGATATAATGCAAATGACGGGGTTATGTCTTCAACTCTAAGTACACCAAGTTTCATCCCTTTACGTACTCTCTAAGAAGTACCTTCTCAGATATCGACTCCTCTCTACCACCACAGCACGTAACTTCGGCTACGATGAAGTTATGTCAATACCTATACGTATACCATGTTTCGTCCCTTTACCTACTCTCTAAGAAGTGCCTTCTCGGATATCGAACCATCTGCACCACCACAACACGTAACTATGACGGAGTTATATCAACAGGAAAGTTATAAGTTAAAAGTATGCAATGTTTCGTCCCCTTGCCCAATCTCTAAAAAGTACCTCCTTAGAATCAAACCTTCTGCCCCACTACATCACGTAGCTTCATCAGCGACGATGTTATGTCAACATCTCTAAGTATAACAAGTTTTATCCCTTTACCTAATCTCTAAAAAGTACCATCTCAGGTATCGAACCTTCAGCCCCACTACCTCAGTTAACTTCGTCATCTACGATGCTATGTCAACACCTCTAAGTATATCAAGTTTCATCCCTTTACCTAATCTCCAAGAGTACCTCCTCAAGTATCGCTCTAGCGATATCACTACAACACGTACTTTTCACAACACATACCCCACCACACACACACAACACATATATATATATATAATATATATTATATACTATAATATTATATATATTCTATATAATAGTATATATTATTATATATATATATATATATATATATATATATATATATATATATATATATATATTATATATATAATATATATATATATATTTTAAATATAATATTTTTAATATATTGTATATAATATATATATATATTATAGTACTATATTATATATATATAATATATTATATATATATTATATATTATATATATATTAGTATTATACTATATTATTATATAGTATTATATATATATATATATATTTTTCAATTTAGAAAATTACCGATCTAATTAAATGACGATTTTAATTAGATTCCTATAAAATGTTCTTTATTCTGAATTTTATTAGAAGCTATTCCAATTGACTTTCCCACCCCCCATTAATCTTTTTCTTTTCCTCACAAACAAATAATTTCTTTTTTTCAATATATAGAAGATTTTAAAAAAAAAAACGCAAATAAATATTAAAATCTAATAAATAATTTTCCGTAATAAAACTAACTTAATTTTAATTCACATGCTCCGTTTCTCTTATCTATAAATTTCCAAAACCCACGTGTACAAAAAAAAAAAAAAAAAAAAAAAAAAAAAAAAAAAAAAAAAAAAAAGCCAAGTTCTATTTTTCAGATTTGGAGACACGTGGGAAACGAAGAATTTTGGGAAGTTTCGTTCATTTTATTCATTAATTTATTTTATCATATTTAACACGTAATTAAGCTTAACTGTAGTCACATATTAATATTCCAAATTTTTTTTATTACCAATTTTAATGATTTTAAACCATAAATCTTATTAAATATAAAACATTGAAAAAACGAGATTAGCGTTTTTTCGTGGAATTTCGCTCAGTCTCCATAAGCATCTTGGCTTTCTTTTCATTCAGTAGGGCTCGTTTTTCCATGTGTTGTAGTCGCAAAGAAAATTGTTTGATATATATTGCCTCGTTTATGTTTTGTGGCAAAGAAGTGAAAGTTTTTTTTTTAAAGTGGATACAATAGTTCGTGCCAATTTTCCAAAGCTGATTCATACACTTGGTGAGATATAACTTTTTTTTTTATGCATTTGCTTGCATTTGGGACCTAGTAGAGATAGGCCGGCTTAAATGATGCTTACAGCATGCCTAGTTTGTTATAATAAATGAATAATAATAAATTTCTTAATAATTATAAGGATTATAATAATCATAATGAAAGTTATAATAATAATAATATTAATATTAAAATTAAGAAAAAAAAATATTAACAATAATAATTTTAATAATAATATAATAATAATTAATAATAATAATAATAATAATAATAATAATAATAATAATAATTAATAAAATAATAATAATAATAATAATAATAATAATAATAATAATAATAATAATAATAAATAATAGAAATAAAAATAATAATAATAATAATAATAATAATAATAATAATAATAATAATAATAATAATAATAATAATAATAATAATAATAAT
>JABUQX010007763.1:35000-37500 GCA_015478945.1 Trachelipus rathkii | reverse complement strand
CGTTATAGCTCAGCCCTTTAAATATAATTATATATCCTTATAATACTTTGATCACGATATATAAGTCATCTCTTACTCTTATTAACCATACCTATACTTCTCACTTTCGTTACTATATACCCTTTATCTTACTCTACCATAACTATCAAAGCTCACCATCATTAACTATAATTTTTAACAAAAATAAATCAACATTAATGATTCATTATAATCCGTTCCTGTAACCGTGAGCCAGCTAGGTTGTTATAGGGAGTACTGGTTTTCATAATAATATTTTCTAGACTACTCGACTACTCATGATATAACTCCACTACCTCTTTGAATAAATACCGAACTCCTCAGACTCCATTAATCATCCGACCATCTTTTAATATATTATACAGACTCCGACTATAATCTACGATATATAGCACTCACTTTTATATGAATATATAAATTACAGATACTCCTCAGTAATCATATACTCACTCATCTTATGTGAAATATATAATATATACAGAATACCATGTGATTATTATGTGAGAGAGAATTAAATTTTAGTTAGGATAAGATTATATATATATTAATATAATTATTATATATAAATATTATATATATATTATATTATATATATTATAATAATATATTATATATATATATATTAATATATATTATATATATATAATTATAATATTATATAATAAAATATATAATATATATTATAATAATTTATATTATATATATATATATATATAATTATATATATTTTATATATATATATATAATTATATATTTAATATATTAATATATTATATATATAATTATAATTAATATTTAATATATAATTATAGGGTGAGGATAGTTTAAATCAATTGTTTTATAACCATTAGGTATTTAAATCTCAATGGTATAAACCTAACATAAAATACCAATAAAGTTTTATAAATCCAATAATATATATAAAAATCTAATTGCAATAAAATATTTAATAAATTTGTATTATTAATGGTTTCTTTTTAGTGCAATTTGAGTTGATATTATGGTTTCTCAATTTTTCAATCGAAAAGTAACTGAAAGGCAATAAAAAATTTCTAGCTGATTTTATATAATATGTGAGAAATGTAATATATATAATATATATAATATATATATATATTAATATATATATATATATATATAATATATATTATATATATATTAATAAATTAATATATATAATATTTATTATTATTATTATAATATATATTATATATATATATATAATATATATATATATATATATATATAATTTAATATAATATATATTATATATTTTATATATTTATATAATATATAATAAATATTAATAATTAATATATTATTAATATATTATATTATATTAATATTAATTAATTTATTATTAATATATATATATTAATTATAATATATATATATATATTATATAGTATTATATAATATATATAATTTAATATATATAATATATATGATAATATAATATATATAATATATATATATATATATTATAATAACTCAAATAAATATATATAATATTACGGTATATATATTTGTAAATTTACATGATTTCTTGTTTACGAGGCAATCCCTTTGAGAAAGATTTCATATTTTACTACCATCGCTGCCACATTTCAAAAGATATAATAAAAAATTCATCTGTGAGAGTGTGTGGCCCAGCATCAACCAATGCTTGAGAAGCAATGACTGTAAACTAAGTGAAATGAAATGTAAATATTAAGGGAAAAATAATGAATGAAGCTAGAAGCAGCTTAAATCCACACTCAACAGAACAAAGATTATAGCAAAATAAAAGGAGGTTATCAATTCAGGAAGTAAACAGAAAGCTCACTTTATTGGAACATACTATTTTAACCCAAGATTCAGACCACTAGTTAACTTCAGAGGATGAAGTTTCAAAAGCAGTTTAATTTCTTGGAATAAAATTTAAAGCAAATTCTCCTCCATTCATAAAAATTACTTATAATTGATGAGTCCTCTGTTGGTCAGCGAGTGACTCCTTCATTTCTGGTACAGACCTCACAAGGAACAAATTAGATGAGAAGGATCTTATATAAATAAATAGATATTGTCAGCAACTTTCCATACAACTGCTACCTGTCGAAAGGAGGTATTTTTTCAGAACTGGACTTTGCTGCCACAGCAACGATTAGAACTAGAGATGAGAACAGCATAAAAGCTGGGAAATTAGTTTTTTTTGTACAAAATTCTTAATGATAATTTCAGTTTCGATTACGCATTCTTAATAAATTCATCACTTCTCTCTCTCTCTCCTCTCTCTCCTCTCTCTCTCTCTATCTATCATACATAAATATATATATATATATTACTATATATAATATATATATTATAATATTTAATAATATACAAATAATATATAAATATATACTATATCTATATCTACTATTATATATAATTAATATACTTACTATATTCCTAGTATTCAACTATAAAGGTAAATAAGACATCATTTGTATATTCATTTCAT
>JABUQX010007763.1:0-30000 GCA_015478945.1 Trachelipus rathkii | reverse complement strand
AAAGGTGGAAAGAGAATAAATTGTATTCTAGGTTTTATGGATTTGTAACAGGCGTATGATAGGTTTAATAGGGAAGCTCTATGGCAGGTGTTAGTGATATATGGTGTTGGTGGTAGGCTTCTGAATGGAATCAAAAGTTTGTTGATAATAAGCGTGTGTAAGAATAAACGGAGTCGAAAGTGATTGGTTTGATATTAATAGCGGAGGGATGCAGGAATGTTGTCTCCTTGGTTATTCAATTTGCATATGTGTGGGGTTATGAAAGAATTAGAGGTGGGGGTGGTAGGGGATGGTGTTAGAATGATGGAGAATGGAAGAGAGTGGAGGGTGTCATACCTATTGTATGCGGATGATTTGGTGTTGTGTGGCGAATGTTGCTATTACCTGTGTCAATGTATTGTAGTGAGACTATGGTCTGGAATAAGGGGTATAGATCTTAAGTTCAATGTGTTCAGATGAACAGTCTTAGAGGCATGTTAGGTGTATGAAGAGTTGATAAAATGAGAATGAACATATTAGAGAGTTGTGTGGTGTGAAGAAAGAGGTAAATTAGAGAATAAATGAAAGTACTTTGTTGAGATGGTTTGGTCATGTGGAAAGGATGGATGATAGTCGGTTGGTTAAGCGAATGCATATTAGTGAGTGTGCTGGGAATCGACCGGCTGGGAGACCAAAGAAAAAGTGGATTGAGTTAGTAAAGGAATGCCTGGAGGAAAGAAATGTGAGTTTGGCAGATGCGAGAAGAATGGTGTATAATAGGAGCGAATGGTGGGATTTTGTAAGTGGGTATGGTTGTGGCCCACCTGGGCCAAGGGATGAGTCTCACATTGACGAGATGCCATCGTGAGGGTTCCTCGCGGTCCCGTGAAGTTCTAGGGTGGATTTTCTGACGGCGACGACTTTTCACTAAGAGGTATAAAGGGGCTGCAAGTCTGGGCTTTCTTTTCGACTTGCATCATATATGTTCTACTACTTTTCTGTTTCCGGTGCATGTTATGCATCTTACCCCCAGTCTTAGGGAAAGAAGGTGGGTAAATGTATATATATTTATATAAACTATATTATTATATATATATATATATATATATATACGACTAATATATAATATATATATATATATATATATATATATATATATATATATAAATATTATAATATATATATATATATATATATATATATAATTATATTATATAATAATATATAATATATATATATAATATATATATTATATATATATATATATATATCATGTAGTATATATATATGTAACATATATATATATATATATATATATATATATATATATATATATATATATATATATTATTATATATAAATAAATATATAGATAAATTATAATAATTATATATATATATATATATATATTATATATATATATAGTATTACCTTGCAAACGTAATCATAAGGTTGGAAATGCGAAAGAGATCACTTATGAATATTATTAATTGTATTCTATAAATGCAAAATGCTCTTTCATCTGATCGTATCAATTTTAATCTTTCTTCAATAATTTTGCTTTCATTTTTTTCTATCCCTTTTTGAAATTCGTTTTCTTCTACATTGAATGCATTATCATCAAGAAGAGAATCTCTATTTTCTGACTTGCTTAATGATCCTCCACATCTTACTTTGTTTGCTGAAGAAGAAGAGGAGGAACTACATGTATCAGATAAATCTAAAGTGTCTTCCAGAGAATCTAATGAAAACTTTTTATGTGACTTAGAATGAACTTCTTTATCATGAATATCGGCAGATGTATGATTTTCGCTTATTCCAATTTTGGATGATAGTTTCAAAAAATTTCTTGCCGATTCTATGCCATGTTCCCCAAGAAAATCTGATCCTATTGCTGCAATACTTTTCCTCTGTTTAGAAAGATATTTTGAAAGACGTCTTGATTTGCTTAGGTCAGGATTCTGAAGAGAGTGAGATTTTGGTTTGCCGGGAATGGCATTTGTTGATTTTGCTTTTGTCTTAGGATTAAGATTATCAAGATCTATAACGTTAATTTCTGAATTTAATGACCATTTTGGAATCTTATGACAATCTTTAGAACGTAAAGGAGCTGGGATTGAGAAAGATTGAGATCTTGAGCTCCTTGGGGTTTCCCCAGATTCCAGCTTCAGTGATTTCAGAAATTCAGATTCACAGTTTAAATTTGACAAATTCTGCATTTTCCAATTTTATTTTTCCTCTTTATAGGCTGTATATTATTATATGACAGAAAAATTAAATATAAACTCTATATCTTTTTTTTCTTCTTTTTTTTCTTTTTTCTTCTTAATAAGAAAAACATTAAAAAACTTTTTCTGCTGAAAATTAAAAATGACGATTATATATATATAACGCGACTAATAACGACTTGCGGGGCTCTTCCGAGGGCCTCGCCAATTCGGAATGGTTCGATGTAAAGTAAAGTGCGAGGATCCACTTGGGAGGGCAGCTGTGGCCAGCCAGCCGCGGGTTAATTTCCCAGCTCCAGATAGGGCTAATCTTATTCAAAGTTGTTGCCGGTTAAAAGCTCGTTAGTTGGATTTCTGATGCGGACCGGAAGCCCACCAAGGCGCGCTACTCGTCTACGGCGGAGCTGCACCGTCCGAAGTGTTCTTCCGTGTCCTGCGGCACAAGGGCCGTTTTGGTGTACAGCTCTTTCGGTTTGGTTGGAGCGTGCCGATTTTAGTAGGCGGCGATAACAACATCTTCCGGCTCAGGGGTAGTCGTACGCGTCTTCGCGCGCCGTCGACGGCGTCGGTGTTGTCTGTGTCGCTGATTGAGCACGGGTTTTAGCGAGCGGTCGAGCACGTAAGAGAATGCCTTCGGCTTTCCCTGAGCGGCGAATCCCGTTGGCGCTGTTAGTTCGTAGCGTGGCATTATTTCGAGAGCCGTTTGTTTTCTTATCCTTCCCTGGATAGAGTTTCGGGTTTGCATCCGTTGCAACGGAACAGGCGTTCGCATCTCCCCCGTAAACCCTCTCATTCGTCCGTTGTCTCGCTCCTCCCCGAGTTCGTTCTTAGAGGCGCATTTCCGTCACAAACCGATTCGCTTACGCCGTCTATCTTTTTAGTAGGACGGAGGTCGGCATTCCGGGCGGGTGTTGGTTCGACGCCTGCTCGGGTGCAGAACCAAACGCAAACCGTAAACACGCCAGATGGCGAGCGGCGGGTGATGGTTTGGTGTGGACGCGACTCGCGCTGCTGTTTGCTAGAGTTGCTTCTCCGGCTCTAAAAGGGGATCTGTTCGCAGATCCCGCGATACGAACTCGTGTATTTGTCCCGCTGCAAGCGCACGTCAATGATACGTAGGTGATCGATGAAAGGGTTTGCAAATTAACGTCAGGTTGTCTCTTACCGGCCTACCACCGTGCTATGTTGGCGATATACAGGGGCAGTACGCGCTCTTCGTCGATTTCTTCGACTCCGTGCGGCAGGTTTCGCCCCGGCTGTTCGGTGTAAATGCTGCTGTTGCTGTCTTCTGATTTTCAGGTTGCTGCTCCTGCGCTCAATCTCGCGTTACAAGCGCCGTATTTCCTCTCGGTATTCCCGCCGTCGTAGGGAAGGGGAAGGTTTTAAGGCCCTTCGGATGATATGTCGCATTTGCTCTTTCTTGTTGCGGGTCAGCGTACCCGGTGGATCACCTGCCGGCTCCGTACTCGTGTTTTAAACGGTGTCGGATTTCTCGCGGGGTGCTTCTATCACCCGAGTCCTGTTCCGCGTGCGCCGACAAGTTCCTTTAGAAACAAATTAGCAGTGCTCAGAGACGGGCTATAAAATACTTACGTACCTGAATATGTAGGCGTGGAATGATGCAACAGGACCTCGTTCCCGCCTTTTTCAGCCCCGGTTTTTCCGGAACCGAGTAATGATTAACACGGAAGCAGGGCGAGCGATTAGTATCTGCGGGGCGAGAGGTTGACAAATCCTACTGAGCCTCGCAGACTACCTGAGCCTGCGAGAAGCATTTTCCAAGAATGTTTTCATTAATCAAGAACGGAAAGTATAGAGGATATATCTCCTCAACCGTGCCCTAGTTCTAACTATAAAATATGCCAACTAGCGATCCGTTGGCCGGCCTCATTCCCACGACTCGACGGGATGGCCCCAGGGGAACCAAAGTTTTTGGGTTTCGGGGGTAGTATGGTTGCAAAGAGCTGAAACTTAAAGGAATTGACGTAAGGGCACCACCAGGAGTGGAACCTGCGGCTTAATTTGACTCAACACGGGGAAACTCACCAGCCCCGGACACTGGAAGGATTGACAGAATGAGAGCTCTTTCTTGATTGCGGTGGTTGGTGGTGCATGGCCGTTCTTAGTTTGTGAAGCGATATGTCCTGGTGGATTCGGATAACGAACCGGACTCTACCTGCTAAACTCAGTCGGCGGAATCGACTCCGAGAGATCGGCGTTTCCGACCGCGGGGTTCTTGCGGAGGCGGGGGGTACCAGGGCCGTCGTGTCACCGAGGGGCGGTGTATTCTTTTAAGGCGCTCCGCTGCCTGCTCCTTCACGCCAGGGTACTGTGCGCAAGCTGAGATGATAAGTTCATGGAGAGTTACTGCCGCGTCGAAACGCCTGCCCTCGTGGGGTTGCCCGCGCGTAATCGATAGCGTTCTTGCCGTCCGCGTCTCAGTCTTTGCGCTTACTGTGCCTTTTCGACTGCATATTAGGGAGTAGTATAGTGCGCGCGGATCCACATCTCGCTTGTTTCGGAGCAACGGTCGAATTGCTGGCCGGTTCATAGGTTCCCGCGTCCTGTGCCTCGTCTCCGTGCGCGGCCTCAGCGGAAGTGTCGCGTCCGTCCCGTATATTCTTCTTCAGAGGGCACGGCGCGGTCTAAGCGCTAAGGAAAGGCATAACAGGTCTGTGATTTGCCCTAATAGATGTCCCTGGGCAGCACGCGCGCTTACAAATGTAGGGATTCAACGTGCTTCCGCCTCCGAAAGGGGTAACCCGTCTGAAACCCCTACCGATTGACTGGGATTGTAAGTGCTTTCCCATGCAAGAGGAATTACCCAGATAAGGCGCGAAGTCATCAGCTTGCGCTGAATTACGTCCTGCTCTTTGTACCACACCGGCCGGTCGCTCATACCGGATTGAATGATTTTTCAGTAGAGAGGCATCGTTATTGGCTGCCATCCGGTAGCCGTCGTTCTACAACAAACTCCGCTCGGCGGGGGCGAAGTCGCCGGCACCCTAGGCTGACTGGAAAAGAGTTCCGAACTTGATTATTCACTTGAGGAAGTAACAAGTGTCGTTAACAAGGTTCCGGAGTTGAACTGGCGGAAAAGGATCTATTAGAGTTTTATGTGTGAGAGGCCTGGTCAGTCTTCAAGCCAGGGTTGCAGGCTATGCTCAAAACGCGTGCGCATAGTGATGAGTACGCAAAATCAGCAAGAGAGTACCAGTCGTATTCTCCCTTACGAGATCGTGGGTTTTGGAAACTAGCAGTTCTCGGCTGCTACTGCTAGCTACTAAAAAATGCGGCAGTAGCTGTCATCACGCTGTTAACATCTGCGTGCAGCGGCTCCATAGCGGTGGTAAAGGTAGTTTTTGCATCGCAGGATAGGCAAGTTTGACAGCAGAGGTGATGGTGCTGTTTGCCGGCACTCCCTCTACCCAATAACCGTATGGGTGGTCTGGAAAAAAGTGTCGTCTCGACAGGCGCGCATCTATCACCACCCCCTATATCATCGAACGGCATTATCCTTATTCCTGCTGTAAGTACCTATGCTGCGGCGGCAGAAAAGTCGAAAATCCTCTACCGAATCCCCCAATAATCTAGGTGGTTTGGAAAATAGGTTGAGACTTGCCGTTGATTTAGGCTGCGTCCGTAGCTGGCTGATGTGCAGACACGATCAAAGCCAGTGCCTGATGCTGCTTACTGCCAGCAGCAGTAAGTGGACTAGCGGATCCGCTCTCCTACCTCTACGAACTCCCAATAACAATGGTTGTTTGGATATGTTGAAGTAGTTCGTTATTGCTAGTACTGGTTGCTGCTGCTGACTGCTGCTTAGCATTCAGGCTTTAGTCAGGGACCATTTTGTTGTTGATGTTGGTTGGCCAAGGGCCGGTGCCGTCGTCTCATCCGCTCTACCGAATCCAGTAAGCTCTGGCTGTTGGAAATACGAGTTCGGCCGGTGCCGCTATGCAGCAAGGGTGTCGCTCTTGTGATGGTTTCATGCTAGGTGACAGGTTGCATTCGCGCAATTGTTCTCGGGCGGCAGGCACGGCAGACTGGAACAGATGGAGTGGCGCGCGCGACGCGCAGCGCAGCGGTCGGTAATGGCTGACTGGATTTGCTTACGTTTCGCTCCTCTTCCTATGTTTCTTGTATCTGTTTCTGTTTGCGTTTCGGGATGGAGGCAGGCGGGCAGGCTGGCAGGGCAGGCAGACTGGAACAACAGTTGGCGTGGTGGCGGCGACAGCGCAGCAGCGCAGCGGGGGTAATGGCTGGCTGGATTGCTACGTTTCGCTCCCTCCACCTTCCTAGTTTTATGTTCTGTTTCTGGTTTTGATTTGTTTCTCGTCGAGCTCCTCGTTCCGGAGTCTCGGTCAATAGTAAGGTGGAAGTTTCCGAAACCGTTTGCGCGCCTTGTTCATCCGGAGCGGAGGCAGGCAGACGTAAAAACACAACAGTTGAGAGTTGGTGGCGGCGACGCCAGCGCGCGCGTGGATGCGCTGGCCTGGGATGCTACGTTTCGCTCCGCTCCTTCTTTGTTGCTCTGTTCTGTTTTCTGTTCGTCTTCGACGGTGGGAAACCTCGGGACCAGGCAGGCAGGCAGCACCGGAAACAACAGTTGGGAGTACGTGGGCGGGCGACAGCAGCAGGCGCCAAGCCGGTGAGGTAATGGTCTGGCATGGGATTGGCTACGTTTCGCTCGCCTCGCTTCTTTAGTTCTCTGTTCTGTTTCTGTTTCTGTTTTGTATGTCGGTCCTCGTTCCGACTTCCCGGTCTAGTAGTCGGTGGAAGAAGCTTTTCGAAACCGCGTTTGCGTGCGCTTTCTCGGGAGCGGCAGGGCAGGCCAGACTACAACAAACGAGGTTGGACGTTGGATGGCGGCGACAGCAGCAAGACGCGAGCTGGTGGTAATGGCTGATGGATTGCTACGCTTTCGTCCCTCCTTCCTTTGTTATCTCTGTTCCTCGTTTCTGTTCGTTTATCGTGTGTGGCACGGCAGGCAGGCAGGCAGGCAGGCAGGCAGACGAAAACAACAGTTGGAGTGGTGGCCGGCGACAAGCAGCAGCGGCAGCGCGGTGGTAATGGCTGGCTGCGTTGCTACCGTTCTCGCATCCCTCCTTCTTAGTTTCTACTGTTTCTGTTATCTGTTGTCTGTTATTGTACTGTCGGCTCCTGCGTTCCGAGTCTCGGTCCATCGTTGAAGGTGCGAAAAGTTTTCAACCGTGTTGCGCGCCGTTGTTCTCGGAGCGGATCAACGGCAGGCAGACTCAAAACAACAGCTTCGGAGTGGTGGCGGTCGAACCAGCAAAAAGAAAGGAAGCGCAGCAGGTTGGTAATAGGCCTGGCTGGATCTGCTACGTTTTCGCTCCTCACTTCCTTGATTTTCTCTGTTACTGTTTCTGTTCGTTCGACGGTGGCAGTCAAGCAGACAGGCAGGCAGACCGCGCCCCGACCAAATCAGTTGGCAGTGGGGTGGCCGGCAGACAGCAGCAGCGCCAGCGGTGAGTAATGGCTGTAGGATTGGCTACGTTTTCGCTCCCTCCTTTCTTAGTTTCTCTGTTCTGTTTCGTTTTCCTGTTTTGTCCGTGTCGGCTCCTCGTTAACCGAGTCCTCGGTGCATAGTCGGTGCGTATAAAACTTTTCGACACGTTTGCGCGCCGTTGTTTCCCGAGCGGCAGGCAGGCGACTAAAACGAACGGTTGGAGTGGATGCCGGCGACAGCGAGCAGCGCAGCGGTTGGTAATGGCTGGCCTGGCATTGGCTACGTTTCGCTCCCTGCCTTCCATGTTTCTCTGTTCTCTTTGCGCGGCTTTCGGGAGGCAGGCAGGGACAGACAGGGCAGGACGCAGGCAGACCGGGAACAACAGTTGGAGTCGGTTGGCGGCGACAGCAGCAGCGCACGGTGTAATGGCTGGCTGGCGATTGCTACGTTTCGCGCCCTCCTTCCTTTAGTTTCTCTGTACTGTTTTGTTTCTTGATTTGTCTGTCAGCATGCAGCTAGGTCTCGATAGGCATCGTCCTTATATTCCTTCTGTGTACTATGCGGAACCCGCACTAGGCTGCTGTCTCCAACCGTAGTGCAAGTAAGCAGCAGTGCCCGGTCATCTCACTCTACCGAACCCCAATACTCTGGAGGTTTGGAAATAGAGTTTCGGCTGTTGCTGCTTGGGGCACACACAGCAGGTCTTTTCTGCGAAACAAAGGGATGTGGACGAGCCAACCCTGCGTGTTACCGGACAATTTTGTCGGGTAGCGAAGGCGCCCTGCGATGAGATATAGATAGCTCTGATTTTTTAGCTCATCTGTCTATGCCTGCCTTCAGCGCATTCGTTTCCGGACAAAGAATTTTAGAGGATCCGTACCAGTCTCCCCTCTCCGGCGGTTCTTTTTCGTCTTACAACAGGGAGAATTAACATCTAACTCGCAGGATTCCTTATACGGGGGTCGAGGGCAAGAAGCTTTAATAATCTCAGTTAAATAGTTCTGAATGGCTGCCAGCTCGCGGCAGGCGCATCCGGGCAGTAAGTAAGAACAGCGCGCAGTCGGTACTGAACTCTACCTGAAGCTCCAATAACAACTGTTTGTTGGAAATGTGTGTAGTTCGTTGTAATGGTGCTGCTGCTGGCGTTGCCGGCATTTAGTAGTGATATTGCTTGTCTTCCTAGGTATGTGCGGGTGCTGCGTCGTCTCTCCCTCTACCGAACTCCAATTACAATGGCAGTTTGGAAATAGAGTTTCGGCCGGTTCCGCTCTCTCGGCAAGTGCTGCTACTTATAATAATAGCTGCAGAAACAATGAAAGCAATCGTTAAAATCAAATAAAACACTATAGTCACAGTCCGCCTTGATGCCAGCAGCAGCAGCAGTCTAGTCATCGCTCTCCTGACCGATACTACCGAACTCAATAACAAATGGTTGTGTTTGAGAAATGTAGTAGTTCGGTGCGCTAAGTACTGCTATGTGCTTTGGCCTTTAGTAGTGCATTTGTGATCAGTGGACAGGTTGCTGCGTCGTCATCTCTTTCTACGAACTCCGAATTAACAATGGGCTGTTTGAAACTTAGAGTTCAGGCGGTCCGCTCTCCGCGGCAAGTGCTGCTGAAGACTTAGGCTGGTTTTTGCTAGGGCTGTAAAGGCTTTTTGCATCCGTTCCGTTATATTCGGCTCTCACGTAACCATTAAGCTGCGGCGGCGCAAAAAAAAGTCGAATAACTCCCTCTACGAACCCCACTAACTCTGGTTGGTTGGAATAGGAGTTAAACTTAATGGTCTTTGCTTGGGCTGCCGCTCCCGTTGTGTGTGCGTGCAGAAGAATGAAGCACAAAACATCAAAGAATCTGTGCGTGTGACATATACAGTCGGCCTCGTGCAAGCAGCAGCAAGAGGGCAGTCTTAGTCATCGCATCCTACATCTTACCGAAGCTCCCAGATAACAATGGTATGTTTGGAAAATGTAGTAAGATATCGTGCGCGAGTACTGCTACCTGCGGCGCTGCGTGCTTTCAGGCTTTTAGTAGTGACATTTGTTGCCTGGGCGGTGCTGCTTCGTCTCTCCTCTACCGAACTCCAATAACAATGGCTGGTTTGGAATAGAGTATCGGCCGGTTCCGCTCTCGCAGCAAACGTGCTGCTACTTGTCGCTGCGATGGCTTCGGAAAAGATCAAAACGAATCTGTGTGCTCACACTGCCTGAGTGCCAGCAGCCATGGAGCCGTCTAGTCATCGCTCTCCTTCCTCTACCGAACTCCAATAAAAATGGTTTGTTTGGAAATGTGTAGTTCGTGCGCTAGATACTGCTGCTCACTGCTGCTGCTTTCCAGGTTTGTAGTGACATTTGTGGCTCTGGGCGGTGCGCGTCGTCTCTCCCGTTTACACGAATCCAGTTACAATGGCTGTTGGAAATTAGAGTTTCGGGGACCGTTCCGCTATTGCGGTCAAGTGCTTGCATACTTGTGCTGGTTTTGCTTAAGGGTGTAAGGTTTTCTGCATCGTGTCTATTGATCTTCCTCTGCAGATTACTTAGAGCATGCGGGCAGGCACGGCATAAAAAGAGTCTGAAAACTCCCTCTACCGAACCCCCACTACTCTGGTGGTTTTGGAAATCGAGTTAAGACTTAATGTTGCTGCGGCTGTCCGTCCGTTGCTGGGTGCGGGCAGAAAATGAAGCAAGCCACTCAACGATCTGTGTCTGTGTGTGTGATCTGATACCAGGTCACCCTGCTCAGCAAGCAGAGCAGGGCTCAGTTAAGTCACCGACTAATCCTACGCTCTACGCAAACTCCAACATAACAAGATGGTTGTTTGGAAAGATAGTAGTAGGTCGTGCGCTGCAGTACTGCTACTGACTTGTTGCTGGTGTTCAGGCTTTAGTATGTGAAGTTTGTTGCTGGCGAGGTGCCTGCGTCGTCTTCTCCCACTCTACAGAACATCAAAACACATGGCTGTTTCGAATAGGAGGTTACGGACGGTTCCGCGCCTCCTCGCCGCAAGTAGCTGATACTCAATGCTGCTGGTTCTGCTCAGGGCCCACCGTCACGCTAAGGAGGTTTATGCATCGCGGATTTTGTAGTATTAGCTAGTGCTGCTCTGTGCGCGCTTAGAATTGGTTTTCTCTTTCTTCTCCTTCCTCTCGATGCACTAGGCGCTAACGTTTTTCAACGGAGGGGATTTTACCTCAGATTCCTCCTCGATCCTTTAACTGCTGCGGGCAAGCTCTATTAGGGAGGGTAGTGAAATTCGGCATCCTGGCCGAGATCGTTTCTGATCGCTGATGTCTGCCGAAATAACGGGTAGCCCTGAAATGAATGGAAATGAAAGAGACAGTCGCAGGCAACAGTAATCTTGAGCTACAGCATCGCCAAGCTACCAATGCAGATCTTCATGCACTCAGTTCCCGGGTTGCGTACATACATAGTGTTTGAAAGTGATAAAGTTAAAGGAAGTATGAAAAATAGCAGGAAAAGTTCCGAAACTTACCAATAGAATGAACATGAAATTTATCCTGGTATCAGGGAGCTAGAAAGAGAATTTATGAGACTATGTTGAGAGACTCCTCAAGTGAGACTCCTAAAAGACTTAGGTATTCAACCTGTGAGTTCGGAAGAGCACTACCGTTGAAATGGCGATAGAATAAGAAAGTTACACAACCGTTCAATGGTTATAAAGAGACTGGAGAAAGTCAATGAGAGTAGGAAAAGTGATGGGCCGAAAAGTTCTAGAATCAAGACTATAGTGATCAAGAAGAACAATATGAGTTGAATTATTTCAGAAATGAGAAATTTATTCCGCACAAGGAATTCTGAAAGCGTCTCAAAACATCAAACCTCTCAGAGTGTATTTAAATGAAAATAAAATGAGATTATTCAATGAAAAATCTCGAGAAGCAAGCACCAAGAATATTGGGCATATAAAAGGTTTGATTTGAGTTTTCGAGAAAAATGATATAGTGTTATAGAAGATTAGGTTGAATAGAAAGATAAAGGACTTGAATCTTTGATGCATTGAAAGCCCTTATAATATCTCTGATTCAGTCAGAAATACTGAAAGAGTAGACAGAATAGAATCCACCTTACCTGTAATCAGAACATGTAGTTGAATGGTGAGTGAGTGAGTATTGAATGGCTGTGTCATCGTCATAAGTGTGAATAAAGGATGAAGCCGAAGGGAAATAAGAGCAGTTACAGAACATTGAAAATATTATTTAAATTTATTTATGAAAAGTTTATTTAAAGGATTGCTGTCTACAAAACTTGAGTTAAAAAGTTTCAACAAATCTGTCATGCCAAATTTCAAACTCTCAATTTCTGTTTTTAAAACATAGATTTCATAGTACATGACCCGCATTCATTACTATCACATCTTGGAGTGTGTATCCAGTCTGTAATATTAGCACCTTTGATAGACCTTTCAGGGATAGGAATTTAATTATTATTATTATTATTATTATTATTATTATTATTATTATTATTATTATTATTATTATTATTATTATATTATTATTATTATTAAATTATTATATTCATTATTATATTATTATTTATATTATTTATTTTATTATATTATTATTATATTTTATCTATTTTATTATTATTATTAATATCATTTTATTATATATAATATTATTATTTTATTATTAATTATTATTATTATTATTATTATTATTATTATTATTATTATTATTATTATTATTATTATTATTATTATTATTATTATTATTAATATTTTATTATTATTATTATTATTATTATTATTTATTATTATTATTATTATTATTATTATTATTATTATTATTATTATTTATTATATATTATTATTATTTTATTGATTATTTTTATCATTATAGTCTGATATTATTCGTATTTCATTATATTATTATTCATTATCTTATCTATATACTATTTAATTTTAACAGAACACGCACATTTGTTGTTCCCTTCCCACCCGCCCGTTTCTTTCGACCTCTTGGTTCACTTTTATACTTTTAAAAAAACATACACAATTAATTTTTGAGCTTCACAATAATAGGAAAAATTCAGAATTTGATAAAAAATTTAAAGCTCTTTATTATTATTATTTATTATTACAAGCCTTGACTGCTCTCTATTAGCCGGAGCAAGACTTGTCCCTGAGCACGTGCTACGCACGCGCAGATGGCTCGCTTCGCTCGCCCGAGGAAACCAAGCCGAAAAAACTCATGATGACAAATTTGTAGTAAAAACCGTTACGTTTTTCTTGCTGTTTATTTTTAATAGGGATATAGACTAAAAAAAGCAATACAGTAAAAAATAATTTATTAATAACACTTTCATTAAGAACTATAGGAGAATCAAAATGTCGGCCGCGACCCGTCAATGGCGAAAGCGATGGTAGCTTTCAAAAAAATATTGTTAGCATCCACATCACTTCAACAATCGATAACGAATTGGGACGTTTTTCTGATGTTTTAAATTAATATGATTATAGATCATTATATATTATTATTATCGTTATATTATTATATTATTATTATTATATTATTTATTACTTATTAATATTATTATTATTATTATTATTATTATTATTATTATTATAAAAACATTTCAAATGTGTGCGAGCGTTACCGTGTAACAGCGTTAGTAAGTTCTTACATGGCAGCGCCTCGCGCACATTTTGCTCACTCTATATATATATATTATAATATATATATAGATATTATATATATATATATAACTCCCAATATATATATATATACTATATATATATATATATATAGTATATATATATACTCACCTACCTCACTCCCAGCACACTCACTACTATATATATATATAGTATAATAAGATATATATATCTATATAATATATATAATATATATATATAATATAATATATATATATATATATATATTATTATATATATATAATATATATAATTATATATATATATAATTATATAATACACAAAAAATATAGAAATATATATAATATATATGATATATACTATATAAGTATAACCTATACTACCCCTCACCTACGTACCTATACTATATATATACCCTACTGTATTTATATACTCTAATATATATATACTCATATCTACTTACCCTACACACTCCCTACCCTCACCTCACTCACCATATATACTTATATACTAGATATATATCAACTACCTA
This sequence comes from Trachelipus rathkii, assembly GCA_015478945.1. Classification (NCBI taxonomy): domain Eukaryota; kingdom Metazoa; phylum Arthropoda; class Malacostraca; order Isopoda; family Trachelipodidae; genus Trachelipus; species Trachelipus rathkii. The sequence continues at coordinate 16,154 of JABUQX010007763.1, read as the reverse complement.
CTACCCGCACAAAATACCTCACTACTCACTACCCGTTACTCACTACTCCACGGATGCGGCTTCGCTGAAAGGGTGCTGCTGCCTGGACGCAGCCCTTCGACACATTGAACGTACCAGAACCGCGCTACAACTTTCTTTTCGGCCACTGGAGAGAAGGAACCCCCGAATAAAATAGAACACTGAGGCTAAATTAAGTGCTTGAGCAAAAAAAATCATAAAGTATAGCATAGTATTAATAATATTTACGCACATATGTACCGCGAGCGCAGCAAGCGAAGTAAGCAAAAGTGCACATGCGAGCGTAGCTCGCTTTTCAGTCAAGCTTGAATGCTCGCGTTCTAGCGTCGCGTAGCAACGTTGCTTGTTATTATTATATTATTATTATTATTATTATTATTATTTTATTATTATTATATTATTATTATATTATTATTATTATTATTATTATTATTATTATTATTTTATTATTATTATTTTATTTATTTCGCTGTTGTTGTGTTGTTGTTGTTGTTGTGTTGTTGTTGTGTTGTTGTTGTTGTTGTTGTTGTTGCTCTTCTTCTTCTTCTTCTTCTTCTTCTTCTTCTTCTTCTTCTTCTTCTTCTTCTTCTTCTTCTTCTTATTCTTCTTCTTCTTCTCAAAAAGGACATAGAAAATATTGAAAGAATTCAAAGAAGGGCAACCAAATTAATACCAGAATTGAGAGGTAAGTCATACGAACAACGACTATGTGAATTAGATATCCATTCTTTAGAGACAAGAAGATTGAGAGAAAATTAATAGAAGTTTTCAAAATACTAAATAAATTTTAACATATCGATTACAGGCAATTCTTTAGATATAATTTTAATGATGTAACACGAAGTAATGGGCATAAACTTTGTCATAAACGATTTCAAACAAATATAGCAACGAATTTCTTCACTTACGATGTAATCGAGAAGTGGAATAAGAATATTGGTCTGTGAACGTCAATTCAACTCGATTTTACTTTATTCAAATACAAGAATTAGTGGTATCCTGAAAATGGTAAAATCAAAAAAAAAAAAATTGAAAATCATTTAGAGAAAATGTTTATAAATACATCGAAAAAGAAGTTACGGCTGTAGTAGCTTTCGATGCTTCATGGCTTACCAAAGCTATTCCGTTCTAAGATGGTGATATCATCGACTCGCACTTTCTCGCCTTAACCGTGTAATAAAAACTTATCTGATGTTCACCTTGCATAGAACATCTGTTGCAAATAACTGTAATGAATAACTGTAACAAATATCTTTAATATTTACCGCATAGAACATATCTGTTCTAGGACGGTGATCTAATCGATCACACTGAATAACTGTTATTAATAGCTTTGATGTTTACCGCATAAGTAGTCAAAGTGTAATATTGACCGGGACTGGAAATCTGGAAATCCTGAATCCTGGAAGGATTCCAGGATTCTGGAAAGTGGTTTCCAGTTTCCAGGACCTGGTGGAAACTGGAAAGTACTGATTGAAATTTAGTAATTCCAGTATTTTCTGGAATGGTATGTTGTTCCAGGATTCCACCGGAACTGCGATCCTGGAACTGGAAAATACTATATATATATATATATCATATATAATAATAAATATATATTATTACTATATTATATATATAATATATATATAAATTTATATATATTTATTATATATTATATATCATTTATATATATATACATAGTATAATATATATATATATATATATATATACTATATATATATACTATATGTACAGCTTAGAGAAATATGTACATGCTAGAGAATACGTACATGCTTAGAGAATCCGTTCATGCAAGAGAGAAACACGCATACACACACGCACACCCCACCCCCTCCCGCTGCCCCGCACCCCCGCCTACTATTATATATATATATATATATATTATATATTATATATATATATATATAATTATATATAATAATATATATATATATATATATATATAATATATACGTATATACGTACTGGTACGTACCAAGTAAGGAAAAGATACAAGGCGTGCGCGCGCATACATGCAAATTATTTTTTTCGCGCCGGCGCCGCCAGAGCAGCAGCAGCAGCAGCAGCAGCACGACACCCTCACTGTTCAATCGCTGGCATTCCTAAAAAATGAGGGGAAAAATGAAGAGAGGGGAAAAGTAGGGGAGAGAGAAGGAGGGTGGGGGTTCCCAGAAGGCGCTGAAACCAAGAGAAAGGAAATCTAATTTATCGTTAAGCCTAAAGACGTTAAGTATCAGCTGTCAATTTATTCGTAAAATAAACAATGGCCTGGATTCCATGAGGGGCGAGAGAAAACAATTTTAATTTAACCTTTTTAAGTCTTTGAAAGATTAATTTATGGCCGTAAAAATAACAATGGCCTGGGAAGATTTGAAAATAATTGTCAAAATACAAAGCTATTTAACAAAGAAACTAATACATTTTCTTTTCAAAACTAGAGTATTTAATTGCAGCGTTTAAAAATTTTCGAGCGTAGAAATAACAAAGAATTTTTCAGTTACAACACATGTGAACCCTATACACACAAACAAAGAAACATTTTCTTTTCTATTTTGTAATTATTATCTAGCTCACGCAGACCATAATATTTATTATTATTATTATTTATATTATTAATTATTATATTATTATTATTATTATTATTATTATTTTATTATTATTATTATTATTTTATTATTATTATTATTATGTATTATTATTAAAACTATTCCAAAAATAAAAAAGGGTAAGGAAAAGCAATTAGTTTTTTTTTTTTCTATCTTTTTTCTTTTTTCATTTATTAAATAAAAAATACATTTATTTGTACAAAATACACCTTTTTACAATATATATTATTATTATATAATATATATATAATATATATAATATTATATTATAGATATATATATATATATATATAATATATATATACTATATATATATATATTATATATTATTATATATATATATATTAATTACATAGGAAACGTTAGCATAGAGGTTCGAGAGGACCTCTGTATCCAAAAGGTATAGTTCGAGCAGTGTTTATAATAAGAGCCCTCTTTGTTGAAGTCATTCTCAGCTTCTTTGTTCCTTTTCTGATTGATACCTCGCCCTTCTTAGTAGCCCTAAAAATCATTGAAGGAGTTTTAACTTCCCTATATCGTCCGGTTGTATTCATATACGGTTTATCTGAATCATCTAGATTGAAAACCATATTATGAAGAGTGGGAGCTCCTTCCTTTTCTCTCATTTGTTTAATAGCAATTGCTGTTAGATCCTCATCTTTTATAGCGTTTTAATACTCTTCAGCACCCATAAGCCAATTCCCTCACTTCGTTTTCACCATCTGTATCGACTTTATCTAACACTATTTTCAGCATACCGTCAAAATTGATAATATCACTACTCAATTTACTCAATGTTAAGCCCTTAGCTTTCAGAATATGATCGATGCTACCATCAGGTTTTATAAGCCTAACAGCGTAAGATTTAGGGCCAGTGCAAACAAAGCTGTCAGCTGTAATACCAGCACCGATTTCATCTGTCAAATCACCAAGAAACCTTCCTGTTTCGGGTACGAGCTCATCTTTTTTAGCTACAAAGATGCAAGAATCTGTGTCGCAATATAATACCCTTTGACCAAGTTTTTCCATGAGTCTGTATAGTTTGACTCTTGCGTGGGCTGTAGTGAACGCAGCGATAGCTAGATTTGTAGACCTTGCAGTGTTATACGCGTAAGCAGTGTATCGGACAGAAACTATATGTTTTTGTCCAGCAACCACTACATTTTCAATTTCCAAATCGGCTTGCTTAGCCAATGCCCAGACCTCTGCGTCACTGTGACAAATGATGTCTTCTGTAGCAGGTGCGCGTTCAGCCATTTTTCCCCAAAGAGAATTAAGACATAACTTTGCAATGAAACGGAGACCTGGGTTGCTCTTGATATTAGCCTTATCTAGTTTAACACCTTCAATTCTTTCAAAAGCCTCGATGAAAATGTCAAGTTCAGGATCGGAGAGACCGGTGATACCTTCAGGGTACCCTGAAGCCTCAGTTTTCCATTTCAGGAAGGCTTTCACGTAGTCTGTGAACAAACCAACCATAGGTGTGAATTTCCAAATTTCAAAGATCTTGTAATCTTGTAGCCTTTTTCAACAGCCAATTTTAGTTCGCGGTGTTGTGTAAACACCCTTAATCCGGCGTTTGACTATCAGCCACGATGTGGAGTGCACAATCCCCTCGGTATCCTTCTTTACGCGCACGTCCGAACATTAGGGTAAATATTAGTCTTCTTTATTACCTCCCTGGTAAAAGGGAATTGCTAAAGTTTTGAGGAGGTAAAACGCTAACGTAAGCTACCCCGAAATATTTCTCGTGCATGTCGCTATGTAATTCAGAATGCTAGGGATGTCACTACCAACAAGTTTCTTCGGGTATGCCTGTAGGGAAACTCTTGAGATTTTTGTACCCATGGGTACAACGATGTGAAATCTAAGTAATAAATTTTGGTATCACCGTTTGTGGGAGGGAAGTAATATACAAAGGGTTCTGTACGACCTCCGTACAATGCGTCACCAATAATAAGTCTATGATTTGCGACATCGTTGCCTATTCTATTAACATACGGTTTCAGAAGTTCCGTATCCTCCTCCTCTTCGTCAGGGTCTGCGTTGAGTATACTCACCAAAGCACTCATCTTTCATTTTATTTCCATTACGCATTCCCCACACCCTCACAACTGTCAAAGCCGGCTCTTTTTGTCATGCTTCTTCCGTGCAGCATTGTTATTCTACTACTGTCGAGACTGCGAGACACCTCTATGTTCAAGCTTGCCATCCTCACAACTCTGATGCCATGCCAAATACATCCATGGAACAAGTACGCTATGCGCGTTTCTTTTCCACGGGTCTAGCACCGGGTGCAGACGCGCCTTAATCCATTGCTTGCCATCCTCTGTTCTATTCCTGGGTTTCTCAGTTGTGTTGCTCTACTTGAAAGCTGTTGAGGGCTACAAGGCGCATCTCCGTCAATGTGTATAATCAACAACCAGGAACCTCCTGGTGTAACCGCTCAGGATGCTACGTGTTTCATTCTCAAATTTAAACACTCGCCTCGCCGCCATTCCGGGCATTGGTTATCCCTTTGGCCAGTATACTTCTCCATGAAGGCTATCCACCGAATACCTTCATACGAATAATTTTTCTCTCCGTGTCGACTAATATGAGCAATAGTATCATCTTTCATATAATGAGTTTTAAAGACTCTAAAACATAATGAAGCAATTGTTGGCAAATTCTGTTAATACAATCAATGAACATATTCAATTGAATATCTTCGGAATTTTCAACAACTTTGTATACGTTAAATGTCAAACATGCCTGCAACACAAGTATTTAGTGCAGTACTGCTTAATTCATTACTCCATCTGTTCTCCGAACGACGCTAGTACCATTCGGTAAAATTCTCGTTTCTCTGACTCTTCCATCGGTCAGTTCAAATAATTCTCTAGCCAGGATATCCGACCAACTAACTTACGATTATCCAGAGTAAGAAGAAATCTATTAGGGGAAGAACCCTTAGCTAATCATCAACCTTTAAGCCCCATGCATTAGGTAGTTCTTCCAAAGCACATGGCGATGTATAAGAGAGTGTCTTTTCAAAGTCAGTTTATGCTGAGCGTGTATAGTGCATGATCTTTGTTCCACGTTTACAGGGTTACTAGAAATAACACTAGCACCCGGTCTTGCTAATAATTTTTACTGAACACGAATTGAGTGTCGAACTTTCCTCCATTATGAGCTGCTACTATTATTTCGTCTTTCTGATGTTTTTTGGAAAAACTGAATAAATAATTTATGAATTTATCGACTGGACACTTGTCTGTATCATTTTCAGCATTCAAATCCAAATGGAAGATTTCCTTTCGTTTAGTTCCACATTTCTCGCACTGTTCATTTTAATTCTTTATCGCTGCACTTATAGCAAACCAGCATGCTCACAATACAGTACCGGTACCATGTTCAACAACTGATCGGCCAATCACCTTTACTTCAGTTACTGTTATGGTTATACGTTCCACATTCGTAAGTAAAATTGTAAACATTTTTCTTTTCCTGCCAGTCCTTTTCTTTCTTTTTCAATGTTTTCATGAAACATTTATGAGCCCCTTTATCAGGGTTATACTTCTCGTCGCATACTCTGCACTGTATATTCACACAGTCATGTTGAATCTGTCCTTTATTATCAGCAATTTTCGTTGTATCACACAGCTCACAAATTTTTATTTTCTTACATACCCATTTTTTGTTTTTTCTATGGTTCTTAAGACATTCTTCATTATAAAAGTGACGATTACATTCAGGGCAATACTTTAAAGGAATATTATTATCTTCAGCCCTTCCCCCGCATTCATATGTGAGACACTGTTTACATTTATAATATTCACATTCCTGGTTTAGATGTAAAGCCATATTTGTTACAAAACCTGTAACATCTCGTCTACACACACACACTCTCTCCCCGTTAGCTCTCTCTCAGGCACTCTCACCCCACTCACTCTCGCTCTAATCTCACTCTTCTCACTCGTTGGGCATCCACGCAGCCCCCCTGTCACTCACACTCACTCGCACGGTATTTGACAGCATCACACAACTCCCCCCACTATTCTATACACACTTCTCACTCACTATGCTACACTCTCTACTTCCTTGGTCTTCACTCACACACCTACAACACTCGCACAGCACTCTTCACTTATTTACTCACTCTCTACTCGCACGACACACCTACTACATCTCACAGACACTTTCCTCCATCTCACTCACGCACCACACTCTCACTCACAAACACACTCACACACGCTTCACAGCACTCAACTTTAACCTGCCATACCCTTGCATCGCGCCCTCACTTCTTCCTGCACGCCAATCTCTCACAACCCCCCTCCACTCCAGCTCATCACACACACAGTGTACAACCCACTCTTACATCACTTTATCTTATCTTCTCTCTTCACACCCCCCCCCCTCCCCCACCCCCTCCCCCCGCCCACCGCCCCAGGTAAAACAACTTTTACAATGCAGCTATAGCTGGTAAACCACAACCAACTGCATCAATCCTCCTATCATACCTACTTACCAATAAATGACGTTTGATAAGATCAGGTTGGATAAAATAACTTGATCAGTATTATGCGGTCCACTCCCTTCAGGTTATGATAATACCTGGACTTTTTTCGACGATGAAATCGCTGACGAGCTTTATTCTCCAGACTGAAAATGCCTCTCCCCAGCTCCCGGCTCGACCACGCGCGCTCCTTCCGCATACCAACATCACGTCATTATCTTTTACATCCTTTATTGAGCCACACGTTGACGTGGCCAATTCGCCTCTCCGCGCGCACCATCATTTGAAAGTAAACCAAAAATCTGCCTTCTCACTATCTCCATAGTTCACCTCCTCTTTTCTAGTCCATGCTTACAGTAACATAGCATCGGACACTAACCCTGCTGAAGCCATCTCAACATCGAGACCTCGGTTGAACTACATTTTCTCATCGACCCTGACTTCCCTTACGCGCGCATGAGTGATAACTGACTCTCCTGCAATTCTCTAGAGGAGCGCAGTCCGTTGTAATTTCTAAATAATTCAGCTGTTAAATCTCATCATCCGTCGATCATTCAAACAGCGATCATCCATCATCACGTCTTTTCTTTTGTATAGAATCAATCATAAAGTATACTAGTAATAACATAAGACTTATCTTAACCTAACTTAACTGATTCTATCATTTTTCTTATTGTCTTTAAATAATTCTGTTAGTACAAGATCACCAATAACTTATTACTTAATTCAGTTAATCCAACCGGTGTATTGAAAGATATTTGTAAATACACTGTAGCCCCACTCAGTCGTGCAGGCCCACAGTAAGCGCATCAACATCCAGTGCACGGTGCGTCCTCTGTGCCATCGTTCACGTCACCGTCTGGGTTCCTAGCCACGCGGACTCGTTGCCCAGTAACTCTTTCTGTAGCATCACCGGAATTTGAAGACCAACGTTTACTTGTACAATTTTTACGATCTTCACGGGTGTTTTCTAGCCGTCTTTCTGGCCTCCACACTATACTCAGGATTCGCCCAAGATCGTTGTTGTTGTTGTTGTTGCTTCGTTCCGTTGTATGATTGGTTGTTGTTGTTCCGTTTGTTTGCCCACCCCTCCTCCCGCTCTGTTAAACCACTAGCTCTCGGAGATATGGCATGAAGGGCGAAGTACTTGTAATAATAATTATCACACAATAACCAAATATATAAGGCTTCCATGTTTTCCAACAACTCAAAATACACACTCACATAGAATACTAATTTCTTTTTTAAGAAAACACACAAGGATTCTTTAGCAAAATACCAAAATCTCTTTAAGCAACACCAAACTTCTTTACACGCCAATAACACAAATTCCTCTCTCTCTCTTTTTCTTATTTCTCTCTCTTATTTTCTTCCTTTCTTCTCTTTTTTTCCTTCAACGGCCCAAAACACCACCCCACCATCCTTTTAGTAAACAATACAAAATTCTTTACGAAAACAAAATTTCTTACAGCACAAACACCAAACTTTGTTAAGAACAAACAAATTTTTAAGCAAAAACAAATCCTCTTCTAAGCCACCCACCACGCACACAATTCCCTTCGTCACAGAACAACGACCCCCCCTAATTATTAGAAAAGTTTTCAGAACCTAAACTACAAATAAATATTTTTCGTTGACGCACACAAAAACTAACTAACCCAAGACCTTACTGGCCAATCCCAATTCTCATGCACCGGCTTGTGCATTTTTTCCCCCAGGCAGTTGATATATTTCAACTCGCGGACATTCTGAGATTTCTCAACCAAACCCCACAGCGGCGGGCCCACCATCGATCACGAAAACAAGAACTGCAATAAAAATCTTATTCATATTATTAATTATTATTATTATTATTATATTATTATTATTTTATTATTATATTAATATTACTTATTATTATTATTATTATATATTATTATTATTATTGCCACTCACACAACGGAAAACACACCTAGAGTAACTATCGCTAAGATGCAGACTCCACGACAGACTGAATATAACTAACAGCTAACACCCAGGCATAAGTTATATATACCGTTTCCACCCTCACCCCCCCCCCCCCCAAACATTACGAAATCCCTATAACTCCACCCTCTTTCAGAAATTTTCAAACCTAAACATGAAACATTAACCCTTCCCGCCATTTTGTATTTTTACGCTTTATATATATAAAGTTCAAATAAATATTGTTATTAACAGTTTTGAATAAGCATTGGTATGATGAACACCTTAGAAAAATTCGTGTTTAGATCCCCCTGTACATCTCTGTATGTGGTCCAACGGGACTTCGGGTAAGACCTAACGCTTTGCTAAGTTTCTAAAATACCCTGCTTCTATTCGAACAACTCCCGTTGAAAAGTAAGTCTGGGTTACAGCATCTCTATCATCTATTTTCTTGTTAACAATTTAAAGATGTGATTCAATTTCCATGAAGGTATAATACGATGTAAAGTCTCTTTGGAAAATTATTTACAGGGTCACAAAATTCATTATCCATTGACGATTGATGCATAAACTGAAACCGAGCGATAACTAGCTGAAACTTTCAGCAGTTCTCTACTCTATCGATTTACAATTCACAGTGTTTGTTTCATAACACAAAATACTCCTTTCTCAGAAATAAGTATATACGAGACTGCGTTCATCTTATAATACACTGGAATACCTAGATTTTGTTCCGGACAAAACAGATAGAGACGTGAGTCAGATCAATGTATTTAGCAACTCAAATGTTCTCTATGCAAAGACAAACAGAAGTTTCTAAGGTATATAAAGTAAGTTACTTCCCATCCCAACACGGTTATTTTACTGTGGCGATCTTCATCCTTAAGAACACCGTACAGCGTACTCTACGCACAAACATCTACCTAAACGAAACTGAAATGTCCTACATCCCTGAATAACACATATGAGCAAGCTGAATTGAAAAATATTTACCAGGTTTATAAAAAACGTTAGCAAGAAACCTTAAGTAAAGCTTGTGTTGAACAACCGTAAACATCTAAATGCTACATTCATTTACCCGACTCGTATGTGAAATTTGTCTTAACCTTATAAAAGGAAATGTTCCAATAAAAGAGCCTCAGAAACAAAAGTTACGTCGACATAGCAACATCCTTAGAAAGCTTACGCGTAAAATTAAAAAGAAGAATTTTTTTGGAAAAAGTTTTTGTACAAATTGGGAGCAGACCTTGCTCCCTCTTTATTTTTCTCATCTGTAACACCCGCTATTTTTTATTCTTAAGATTACATCTGGTCAACACAACTAATTAATAATAATAATAATTAATGGAATCATAATAATGAAGAAAGTAGTGGTTATGCCTTTTTCAGATTACGAACAAAATAGTATAATAACAGCTATTACTACATGCAACAGCAACAGACAACAACAACAACAGACTCAACCTATACTTATATGAAACCTACAATTCGGCGAACACCACACGCTCCTTAGTACCGAAACACGAGCTCTCACCCACCCCCACTTTACAATTCTACATCATGAAAGCATTCCCTATACAAAAGCAGATAACCCAGTATCACGGACGCATATTTACACACAAGTTCAATAGACTTCGACAACCGACCCCAACCCACCACTTATACACCAAACCCTATAATCGCCCTCCAAGATTCTGTAAAGCGAAACGGCAGTGCATCAAGTTGAGTTGGTCTATTAAAAGATCTTACCAATCTCATCTTTATGAACCAGCACGTCTCTCCCCCACCCACCAGCCTGTCCACCCAAAACCCTACAAGGCCCAATAGCTTTACTTATAACACTTTGAAAAGCCGTCACAATCTCAATGTGGGTATTCAATGGTCTCCGATTGTCCAATAAATGACCGATCCCATTAATACGGATCACATTATCTCACGACTAGTGTTTCTGATCCCTGTACGTAATTGGCGGAAGCGCAACTTAATCACAGGATGGCCTTATAACTAACAGCAAAAATCTTAAGCAAACAACTTCAATTTCTCCTAAGAGTCTCTTGCATTCACACCTTCTCGCACACGTTCCTTACGCAGCACTTGCGACCAACCACGCCACTCGTATCTCTCCACCGCCTAGAGCTATTGGGCCTCTCTGAGCTCCTCTGTCAGCTGTGAATGACTTCCCATCACCCTCATTCCATCTTAGGCGGCCCTAACTGCACACACAACCACGACCACGACACACGCATTCTCATCGTACCTTGCACGCCCGACACACACACAAACTCACACACAAACAACGCAGGCCTCTCCCCTCCGCCGGTACGACACATGCTGTTACAAACACTGCCTCACACCTGCCACCATCTCGCTTCTTAAAACACTCGTGGCTTCATGTACACTCACCGAGGCTAGCCCTTTAGTTAAGTTACATCCATTACGTTTAGAAATTACCGAAATCAGCCCACTTCCTGCAACAGCCTTTTGTAATCAAGAACACCCTCAGAACACCTACACCGCCTGAACAGTGACACGCACATGTTCTACCATCAATGCCGTTAGGACTTGCTCAATTAGCGTTACTGTCCTTGAGGCTCTCAACATTACGTCCCCCCCCAATAGGAACGCTCTCCCCATGAAATGCCTCTCTCGCTCCGATAAAAGCAGCTCGAAGTAACCATCAACATGAACGCCCCTCACCTTCGGCGTGTATCTTATCTGGTACGGCCCTCTTATCCTTAGCCCTCGGTAAACTGTCCTCAGGCCTCTTCACTCACATAAGGGTTAACATCTGTACATTAGGAAAACAATTTGCTCTGCCACTTGCCGCGCTCGTTCGCGCCCCCTTGAACCGATCCTCCCCTTGTTCACTCCCCCACAGAGCTTCGCTCCCACTCGCCTCCCCGACGGCTGAAAGCCTTTCCTTTCAAAATCTCCGTCCCGACGCGTCTCCCACCGCTCTCGCCCGCCAGCTGTTCAACATCGGTTCTACTACCGTAGAGCACCAAGTGTTGCTAAACGATAACTGTATGGTCGTCTCGCGTCGCACCAAGACCTAATCTCCCACCCACGCCCCAAATACTTACCGCTGGCAACCTTCCCGTCCCTTTTTGCGCACGTACAAGTCTACGAGGGTCGCCCGCCCAGCGTTCGACATATACCATCTTCCTCCCTCCACGCTCATACAAATATCGGCTCGTAAGCTTCCAATAGTTCAGTGACGAAGATTGCTATCTCCGCAATGATTTGACGACACCGCCCCCAACACCGACGAGTACCAAACCCTACATGGAACCCCCAATCCACTCCAGGTGAACGCAAAAGTTATATTTCGATTTCATCTGCGTTAACAAATTCTCGGGGAGTGCATCATTACCGGAGCGTGAAAGAAACCGATACGAAAAGATTGACTCTTGTATTCTCATAAAAACCCCAAAAAACAAAAAAAAAAACAACCAAATTAATGGAAAACAAAAAGCCCATCTTTTGGATTACCCGCCAGTTCGCGTGTAGAGAAAGACAACCGTTCTGAGGGTACTATTCAGACCACGTGCAAGCATGGGGTTTCATAATCGTAGAAGAGAACAAGTATTACGATCATTTCATCAAAGATCGCTGTCTGAAGAAATTATCAAGACGTGAACCGAAGCGAACTCTCCAAGATTAGTGATGATCTTAATCAATACAGGCTCAACAAACTTGTTATACACTGTGTACAACGAAAACTATACGTTTGACGCTCAATTAGCCGATGTTATGGATGTTATAGATATTGAAAAATTTACCTTTTCATTGGAAAAAAGAAATAGACACGCTGCATCCCAGCACCCTCCCACCCGCCCACTTGAAAATCCCATCCAGCAAGAGATTAATTCCACCCTATACGCTATGTCCACAAAGATGGAAGCCATCACACAGTCTCCCGTCAGTATATATATTTAAAACACCCAGCTACTCTGAGCTACCAGTACCTACCTCATGGCCCAAGCTCGACAGGCTATATTTCAAATATTATTTCTCAACCAGCTGAATTTTGCGCTCATGCTGTAAACCATTAATTTCATGTTGATTGCTCCATACCTTATATTGTCAAGTACCGTGCAGCTTGATTATATTTTATACTACAATAGTGCACCTATGTCTGTAAGACTATGTTGAACTACTTTTTATGACATACATCATTTGTGTTCAGACCTGTCCTGTACATCCTCTAATTTTAATGATTAAAGAAACTTGCCTTCCTTTAAAAATATTTCGCTTGTCCTCTTCCTCTTTTATTTGATATATATATATAATATAATACTAAAGTTATAGCTATAGTATATATATATATATATTATATATATTATATACTTAATATTATATAATATTATAATATATTATATATATATAATTTATATCATATTAATATATATATATACGATATATATGATATATAATAATGTTTTGTTTGTTTACTTTGTCACCTTGACATGATGGAGGTAAGGAGGCGGTCAAACGATAAATTTACGTATTGACATGAAAACGCCTTTTACGAGGTTATGGAGGTTTTCAAGGTTCGCTTCAATAGTTTCCTCAACATTATAAATAAGAGAACTGAAAAATTAGTATTACAAGGGAGGATGCTTTTTACTCTACATAAACCTATACGAAAAAAATTTCTACACGAAAAACCATAGCCCCCTACATAGGATATGTTATTGGCAACTTGATTCTTAAAACTGCAACATGGGAAATATAAAGTACAATGAAGGGTATCAACTACATTTTTTTGTGAATAGATGTATATTGCAAGGTCTTAACTTATGGTTTAAAGGCCTTTTATACATAGATGAAACAAAGTCAAAACAAAAACTGTTTCTGAGCTGTGGAGAGGAAATTATTAGAATGAGGATAACAGTAATACCATTCAAAGTGATGTGGACAGATAAACGGTTGCAGAGATTTTTACGGTAAGAGTTTCAAGAACATAGTTACAGAGTATGAGTAATGCTGTGATCGTCACTCACTAACTCAGTTAAGTTAAAGGTGACAAACTAAGTGGAAAAGGTACGAAAGAACTATAAAAGAAAGAGAGATTGCATAGGTATTTCACGAAAATGCATACATTTAAATATTATAGACTATACTTGCAAGACTTGGTTGATTCTATATAATATTGTTTAATATCATAGAACAAATTAAGAAGACCCCCCTCTAGAGATGGTGAAGAACAAAAACCCTCACGTTCCTAGTCGATCCCGTACGGACAAGTAACGAAACACAGGTTGGTTTAAAGCTAGGAGGATTATGTGAGAGTGTCCACGTGCAGGCCTCCCGCCGGTTCACAGAACTGAACAATTTCAGACAAAACCCCCACGGCCGGGCGTTGTCATGAGAGCAGGATGGTCAAGAGAAGGTCCTTTTAATTTAGTAAGCATACAAATTCACGAGAAAAATTCCCGAGAGAGGTCAAAGTTAAATTTACTATCTTGAGATTTATGATGGAAAAATAAAAGGAGGCGTTCTATAAACAAGAAAATGTACAGAAAATAAGATTTGATCCTTAAAAAAAAAAAATAAAAAAAAAAAAGAAAAAATCGAGTAATGAATATAAGATAGTAAAAATATGGATCTAAAGGAAACAGAAAAAAAATAAACAGTATGCTTGTCAAATGGGTGGAGTACTCAGCGAAGTTTAATAGTTAATATAAATGCTCAGTGAAAATTAAGCCAAACATTGATCAGTTTTTACTTTTCGTGAACTGGTGAGATGTGAAGAATCACTTTCTACTTTAACGCGCCTTCATCGGCTTCTATGATCTATATCCTGAAAATTAAAATATCAGACTAAACAACCCAACTTATTGAAACACTATAACTTTTGAGCTCGAGCCACCACCTAGTAGCTGAAGAGGCCCAGCATACCCACGCGGTTGACACCCTTCAATTTCATCGACCGCCCGGATCCATAGAGAGATATGGCCTGTGTCATATGTGGCTATACGGATATTTAGAGAATGTTGAGACCTAATGTCTCCTCCCCGAAAATTATTAAAAAGTAAAAGCCCTAGACATATTGCAGTCTATTCAAGAGGGGGGGCCCAATGAACATTTCAGTTCGACAAATTATTTTTAGAGCAACCGGTCTCTATAAATCGGTTTACTGAGTTGTGTTCAGTAGACTTCAAACCAAACAAATTTGAAGAAAGCTTCAAATATGTTAAATGATTTAGTTGTTTCTTGTTAATTGAAAATCCGCTAACGAACCGATAACGTGTTAATTCACCTTAAAATCTCATGAGCATGTGAACCTGAAAGATATAAGTTTATTTTGTTCCGCCCTTCAGTCTGGTTTCGTAATTGTTGTTACTCACATGTATACAAAATATCGGGAAATAATGTCAAACCATATCTAAAGGATCTAATGCGTTATATATACCAACGATGGAAGAGTATGTCTCAAAAAAATGACACCAAGAGTTCATTACACTTTTGTATTGCTCTGCCCCCCCCACTAAGACCTATGTTTCAAGATCCAGTATGTTCGTATGTTGTATACAGATATTGTAGACCATCAGTATGTAGGAATACTAAAGCCTCTTTGTTAAGAGTAGTTCAATATTTCCAAAAGGTTCGTAAAGTTATAAGCTTCTCCTTTAATGCCTTCACTACTTACCTATGAAAGTCAACCCAACTGAGTTCTCAGTTCGCGTTTATAAAGACGACGTCGAAGGGCCAAACCCATACCATTTCACAAATGGACAGCAGGGGTAAACGTACACATAAGAAGAAGCCCCGGGTAAAAATAATAATAATGGAAGAGATAAAGAGATCTTCGGGACGAAGAATTGCAGAGGGGATATGGTTTAGGTGGATTTTTGCTTCGTTATTTCGTAGAGCTATTCCCCTGTTTAAATCAGGAGGTAAATACATTGCTTAAAACAAAGCGGGCCAGAACCAGGAATAACAGCAATCCAGCATATCCTATGAGGTAGGTCGTCAACCCTCGTAGTTCTATGTAAAACGCCGCATAGCTGTGGTGTTTCAGACTGAAATGCTAGCCGATGTCCAACACTAAAATACGACGAAACATGAACGGATGG
>JABUQX010007762.1:15000-18765 GCA_015478945.1 Trachelipus rathkii | reverse complement strand
ATATATATATATATATATATATATATATATATATATATATATACTATATATATATATATATATATATATATATATATATATATATATATATATATATGTGTGTGGGTTATCTGTTTCCAGTTAAGTCTGTTTTTTTTAAAACATACGTTATCGAACAAAATGTACAACTGAGCAGGTATCACTTAGGTGCACGTTTTTTTAAACAATACAAAAGTGAAAATAAATTATAAATATATAAAATAAATGTTAAGGTCTAGAACGTTTATCACAAAACGAAAGATTAAAGTAATGAACTAGTATTATAGAAATTTTATTTTTTCTTTTTTTTGGTATAATAAAACAGAAAAAAGAATTAATATTAATTTTAGGCACCGGTGTTGCCGGAAGCCCGCGGTAGTCATACATTCACGTGTATCATATGCCACTATGGTATAAATTAATTATAAAAAAAAAAAAAGTGTACATGGCGTTTACATTCATAATTATGCTTTACAAACTTTAGGTACATAAATCAAATTTAAACTGAAATAAATTGAGTAAGTAATTTTTGTTGGAAAGTACATTTACAAAATATTAAATATATATATATATATATATATATATATATATATATATATATATATATATATATATATATATATATATATATATATATATATATATATATATATATATATTAAAGTTACTTAACGCCCACACGCTAATAGGGTAAATTAGTAAATGTAGTTTATATCAAACGAAAGTACAGATAAAAATAAGCAATTTTAGAGGTGAAGCGAAAATTTTGAAAAGTAATTAATTTTTTTTTTTGTGTATTAACTACCGAACTATTGTTTGCGTGCGTTATACGGTCATAAATTGGGGGAATGGGAGGAGTCGAGCGCCTTGCACCCTTGAATCTGCCTCCTTCCCCCAAATTTGAGCGACATCCCCATTACATTCCCCCAATATTGTCTTTTCAATGTTTTAAGAAAATATGGTATGGGGAACTAAACTTTTTATATACGTTATGAAAATAAAATAAAAATAGTATATATAATTGTTTATCAAATATTATTGTATTTTTTATCAGATGTGTCCATAAGTAGTGTTTTAAAGTTAGTAAACATTAGTATAGACGTTGAAGGGGTGAAATTAAATTATTTTTTCCTAGGGGGACCTGACCTGACCTGACCTGACCTAACCTAACCTAACCTAACTTAACTTAACCTAACCTGACCTAACCTCATTTCACCCCTAGAACATAGGAAAAATTCATTCGCCCCTAGAACATCTATTTATGTATCATAGAGGTTACCTGCAAAAAATTTTTTGATCCGACCTCCCGTTCCGTGTGGGCGTTAAGTAACTTTGTCCCCTACGTCGGCTCGGGCCAAATGGGGAAAATCAAAAAAAAAAAAATATAAAAGAAACCCCAAATTCCCCACAAAAAAAAAAAAAAAAAGAAAAAGAAAAAAAAAGAAAAGAATTTTAGGTTCTACAGATATTACTGAAACTTTATTTAATAAAGTTCTTCGAAAAAAAGTCTATAGATTTTTACTATTTATACTTTTCTTCTCTTTCTATGTAGATATATATATATATATATATATATATATATATATATATATATATATATATATATATATATATATATATATATATATATATATATATATATATATATATATATATATATATATATTTATAATATGTTTATTCTCTTAATATTATGGATTAAGGTTAGTTAGGTTAAGTTTTAGTTACGGTTAGGTTAGGTTAGGTTAGGTTAGGTTACCCAAAAATTTAATGTATTTACCCTAAAATTATTAAAATAACGATACATTAATTATTGATTTTCGCTCCTGGAGTCAACTGCTTATAAATAGCCATATATATATATATATATATATATATATATATTGTGTGTGTGTAGGTCTAATTATATATATGTTTTTACTATATATATATATATATATATATATATATATATAATATATATATATATATATATATATATATATATATATATATATATATATATATATATATATATAGAAAGGTGAGAGGGAGAGTGGGGAGGGGGAGGGGGAGTGGAAGAGATTTAGAGAGGCAATATGTGAAGAGGCTAGAAGGGTATGTGGAGTAAAAAGGGTGGGTGCAAGCAGAAGGAAAGGGAGTGAATGGTGGAGTGAGGAGGTGAAGGAGGTGGTAAAAAGGAAAAAGGAGGCTTATGTGAAATGGTTGGGAAGTAGGAGAGAGGAAAGCTGGGAGGAATATAGAAGGGTTAGAGTGGAAGCAAAGAGGGCGGTGGAGAGGGCGAAGAGAAGAGCAAAAGGGGAATGGTGTAGAAGAGTGACGGAAAAGTTTGAATCGGGGAGTAAGATGTTTTGGAAAGAAGTTAATAAAAAAAGGAAGAAGAAGGAGGGGTTGGGGGAGAGGATTAAGGGAGGAGATGGGGAGTGGATAGGAGGGGGGGGGGGGAGGGTGGGGAAGGGGTGGGGGGAGTACTTTAGTGGACTATTGAATGAAGGGGGTGGGGTAGGGGAGGAAGAAATGCAAGAGGTGAGGATGGGAAATGAAGTGGGGAGGGAGGGGGAGGATGAAATACAAATGGAGGAAATTATTAGGGCTGTGAATAAAGGAAAGAAAGGGAAGTCCGCAGGTCTGGATGGTGTGAGAATGGAAATGATGCAGAAGGGAGGTAGAGGGGTGGAGGAATGGCTGTATAGATTATATAACATATGTTGGAGGAGTGGTGAGGTACCACAGGATTGGGAGGATGGTTGTTTGGTTCCCCTGTATAAGGGGAAAGGGGATAGGATGGAATGTGGAAATTATAGAGGTATATGTCTTTTAAGTGTGGTAGGGAAAGTGTACGGAAGAATACTGATTGAGAGAGTAAGAGGTTTAACGGAGGGGAGAATGGGGGAAGAACAAGGAGGGTTTAGGGAGGGAAGAGGGTGTGTGGATCAAGTGTTTACATTAAAGATGCTTGTGGAGAAAAGTATAGAGAGGAAAGGAAGTGTATGGGTGTTTTTTAGATTTAGAGAAAGCATATGATAGAGTGAATAGGGGTGAATTATGGAGGGTGTTGGAGGAAAATGGGGTGGGGGGTAATTTAGGGAAAGGTATTAGGGCTTTTTATAGGAATAGTAGAATGTGTGTGAGAGTGTTAGGAGGGGAGAGTGAGATGTTTGGATGGTGTGTGGATTGAGGCAGGGGTGTGTAATGTCGCCGTGGCTATTCAATCTGTTTATGGAGAGTGTTTGCAGAGGAATGGTGAGGGAGGGGAGGGGGTGGAATTGATGAATGGGAATGATAGAAGGGAAGTGAACATGATACTGTTTGCGGATGATACTGCCCTAGTGGCGAAGAGCGCGGAAGGGCTGAGGTATTTGGTGAGGGAGTTTGAGAGAGTGTGTGGACAAAAGGGGCTTAAAATAAATCCAGGTAAGAGTAAAGTGTTAGTGTTTGAGGAGGAGGAGAGTGTAGAGGAGGAGGTGTTAGAGGTTAGAGTAGGGGGTGTAGTATTGGAAGAAGTAAAGGTTTTTAGATATTTAGGGATGGAGTTGGGTAAGGGGGGAGGGATGAAGGAGGAGATAGAGCATAGAATAGATAGGTGAAGGAATGAGAGCTTTGAGTGGTCTGAGAGAAATATGGAAAGGGGGGGATCTATCACAGAAAGTCAAGATAAGTATGTTCGAGAAAATCTGTGTACCAGCGGTATTGTACGGGTGTGAAACGTGGGGGTTGAATGCCAGGTCCAGGAAAAAGTTGGAAGTA
>JABUQX010007762.1:7500-10000 GCA_015478945.1 Trachelipus rathkii | reverse complement strand
TTGTCTCGGGCGCTGCCAAACGTAAGATTCTTTAAAAAGTACGATATTTTTAAATAACTACCTTTTTTTATTTAAATTTTTTTTATCCTGCTCATTAACACTCAAATTTGTTAGTATCATATAACATAACAATATAACAAACAGACAGATAAATACATATTTATCTGCCCCCTTAAAAAGGATAAGGACCCAATTCTGTTCAAAAACTAAATTGACAGAAAATGACCTGCTACTACCTTTCACACAATTAAGCCATATATATATATATATATATATATATATATATATATATATATATATATATATATATATATATATATATATATATATATATATATATATATATATATAGTCGGATTTAATAGGCAAAAAGCCAAAGCATGCATAATAATTTTTTGATTAACGAGGAAACTTGTCAAGTTAAGTAAAATTCAATAAATTAATGTAAATTACAATTAAAGAAAAAAAACTGTAGGGGAAAACCTGTTTTAAGAATCTCCAGTAAAAAAAAGATTTTCGCTCGTTTCTATAAACAACGCTTCGCTCGTATCTTTATGCACAAGGAGCTTCCCTGTAGTTTCTTTATATGGCCTACAAGGGGAAACTTCCAGTACCTAAACGTCACTACGCCTAAAATTTTGTTTACGAAGTAAAAATGTGAGGCAAGCTTCACCTAACGGAGTTTCATCTCCGTGAAGTTTCGTTCGTTGATTATGCATATCATATGAAAATTACCAAATATGAAAATATTCTGGCTTCAATGCGTATATTGATTTTTGTATTGCAAATATCAAATAACCGCGTGTATATGAGGTAATTATAATATTTATATTACTTACACACTATATATATATATATATATATATATATATATATATATATATATATATATATATATATATATATATATATATATATATATATATATATATATATATATATATATATATATATATATATATATATATATATATATATATATTTGGTCGTAAATTGATTATCTTTTAGCGCCATTCTTATCAGTAGTGATAATGTTAACGGAAATAAGATTAAGAGGTCTCTTTTATTAACAGATTTTCTCACTTTCGTAAATCTTATTTTCTTTCAAAAGATTTTTTGGGCTTTCGATAACACCGTTAAAACTGATAGGAAAAATCGATTTGAGAGAAATGGTTGCATGGTATAAAATATGCAGTTGTGGCGTAGTCGTATAGGCTCTCCTCTCTCTAATGTAAGCGTTCACACGTGTACACATATACTCGCTGGGAAAACCAGAAGGTTAGAAGAGTAGATTTTAAATATGGCACTTTATTTCAATAATTTCAATTATATATATATATATATATATATATATATATATATATATATATATATATATATATATATATATATATATATATATATATATATATATATATATATATATATATATATATATATTAATTAAAAATAATAATAAATATAATAATAATAATAATAATAATAATAATAATAATAATAATGATGATGATGGCAATAATGATGATAAATAATGATGATAATAATGATAATAATAATAATAATAATAATAATAATAATAATAATAATAATAATAATAATAATAATAATAATAATAATAATAATAATAATAGAGGTTAGAGACTTCCATGTCTGTGTGGGCGTGCATGTGCAGAGAGTTTGAAATAGCCTTGCCTTGCTCTTTAAGTTTTTTAAAGGGGCCCTGTCATTAGTCGGAGTGAGCAAAGGCGCCTTCGACATTTTTCCATATCATTTTCAGTTCTCCCAGCTCATAGAATTGATTTTTTTTTTTTTTTAATTATTTAATTGCTTAAAAAATGTAGCAGCAGATGGAAAGCATTTCTTTTATCATCGTTAAAGTATTAGAGATTGAAAAAAGTAGCATTGTACACAAAATTATGAAGTTCATTTTTTAAGGCATCTAATTGCTTATTTTTTTTTTTTTCGTTATTTTATCTTTAAAGAATACGAGATACATTGAATGATGCATTATTTGTTTCAATTTTTTGTTTTGTTTTTTTACTTTCAAATAGCCAGCTTCCCTTTTGCTTTGTATCAACAGGTAAAGATTGTAAGCCGAAATAGGGACCGTAAATTTCATTTGCGGCTTCAGATAATCTTTTAAAATAAATTTGTAATTACTTTAATGGAGGAAGTTCTTTTTGTAATCCTTAGAAAGTATATATATATATATATATATATATATATATATATATATATATATATATATATATATAGAATATATATATATATATATATATATATATATATATATATATATATATATATATATATATATAGTGTGCGTGTGTTTGTAATGATCAATTATTGCTCTAGCAACAGTTCATTACTAATGTTAACAGATTCTCTGTTGTAGCTCGAATATTTGTTGCCTGGAAACTAAGCATCAAAATATTTACCATGTAGTAGGCTGAATTCATCATTGAGTAATTGAGTAAGTGACGTGTGATATTGATTTCAC
>JABUQX010007761.1:82500-91162 GCA_015478945.1 Trachelipus rathkii | reverse complement strand
GATACCCATTGTCTCTAGCCTGAATGGCCCGAGAACAATTCTCCATCGAGCCATGGATTTTGAGGAGAAAAGATTTAGTTGAAGAAGGGAATGAACCTGCTCATCAACGACTATGACTCTCACTCACCTTTATCATCAGAAGCTGAAGTGTCTTCAGAGCCTAAGCTATCACCTCAAGTATAGTTTGCGGGAAACACATAAAACAATGCGGTTAATAGGAACAGATCCAAAGTGCCAGAAAACCCGCATAGGGTAGGATGGAGATGTTGGAGAAAGTATTAAAATTAAGAGATATAAGGTTGTGGTCAGATTTACGGATAGGAGCGAGGGTGGGTGTATTTTATAGAGAGAAGGACTAGTGGTGAAACATAGGTCAAGTGTGTTCAAGAATCAGTTGGGACGATCCGGAATGTGTGTAGGTTCTTTAATTAGTTGCTCCAGATCGTTGAGAATACTGAATGATTCGGCTTCCTCCCCACTTAAATCAGTATGAGAGGAACCCAACCAATCAGTGTTGTGCACATTGAAATCCCCTAAATAGAGGACCTCAGTATTTGGATGAGAAGATGCAACAGTCTCGGAAAAGTAGTAAGACATTCAAAAAGGCATGAAAGTCTGTTCTGTTAGGAGAACAGTAGCAGAAGCACAGCACAAGATTATTGTAGTAGAAGGAAGAAAGATTTTAAGCCACAGAACATCGAAGTTAGGAGATTCGAGATTCTCGAGACGTGTTATAGGAGTGTTTATATTTACATAGGCACATACTCCACCCTTCAGACGGAAATTATAAAATAAGTTATAGTTGGATATATTAAACGAGTTGAAGGATGAATTCTTAGCCATCTGGGTCTCAGACAAGAGCATAAAATTAGGGTTAGAGTTAGAGAGGTGGTATTCCGGATGCAGAGTTAGAGTGCAAGCCATTGATGTTGGTAAAGTCAAAAGAAAGCAAACCTGTGCAAATCAGCTATTTAACACGCAACAATCAAAAAACCACAAAAAAATAATAAAAAAAATAAAAAAAAAAAAAAAAAAACAGACAAAAACAAATAGACAAAAACAAAGGAGAAATGAGGAAAAAATTATTCGTACGCTAAAACCTAAATTTAAAACCTGAAATTTTAAAACGGTAAAACCCTATTTACAGCAAATATCTAAAATATGAATAATCAAGAAAGTTTAAAAACACTCGCGCAATCACACACTCTCACGAAATTGCGTACAAAAAAAAAGAAAAAATACTATTGATCAACTAAAAAAGTAGAAGATAAATCTGCTGCATAAATTATAATAATGGCTGTCCAAAATAAAGGTAAATGTTACGCTTAAGCAGTTGGAGGAACGCTAAAAATCTAAGTTAAAGGAAATCGGGAAGAAACATAACTTGGTACCAGCTATCTATATCGAACTAGATTTATTATTGAATCTAAAAAGTTTCTCATAATTTTTCACCCCAAAAAGTAGTATCGGCTAAGTATCGGCCATATTAACCGATACCGATACCGATACCCCCAAAAATGGCCGATACTACCGATACCGATACTATCGGTACATCCCTAATATATATATATATATATAAATATATATATATATATATATAACATATATATATATATATATATATATATATATATATATATAACTCATATATATATATATATCTTTATATTTCAACATATATATATATATATATATATATATATATATATATATATATAGCTGTTTGAAGATTAAAGGCTGTTACACACGTTCAAGCATGAACTTGAGACCTACCAGGCTGGGCATTAAGTGCTGAGAGAAGTACTTAAGGGTACAAAGTGCAGGGGGTACATGGTTTAAAAGTACTTAAGTAGTGAAAAATTTACTAAGTACGCATCAAATGTGCTTAAGTACTTAAGTACTTGTCAATTAACTTAAGTACATTTTTAAGTACATTATTTTTTATGAACTAATTTTATGATTTAATTTTGGTCTTATTTGGTTTTTGTGATAAAATAACTTTATTTGGCTACCACCTCATAGTCTCATCGCTCATAGGCATTTGGGAACATTTATGTTGTACTTGCTAATGACAAAACGAAAAATCTCCAATGGCACAAATTTGATGCGCTTGGCACTAAATAAAATAGAAAATGAAAAGTTTAGTGTATAATATTCCTGTTACCTGAAAACATAAACATTACATGGTTAAACACATCGAGGGTACTGGGTAGACCAGGGTAGTAACAATCTACCAGACTACCACCATAGCAATTAAAAATCTAATTTGTTATTCGCCAGGAGCAAAACCAATCTTTCGAAAGTCTTGTCAGAGAGGGATGATTTTTTTGGTGTTAAAGAGTCT
Organism: Trachelipus rathkii; assembly: GCA_015478945.1. Lineage (NCBI taxonomy): Eukaryota > Metazoa > Arthropoda > Malacostraca > Isopoda > Trachelipodidae > Trachelipus > Trachelipus rathkii. The sequence goes on along the minus strand of JABUQX010007761.1, from coordinate 88,818 downwards.
CTCAACAGGCGCAGATGATGGAATCGTTGTGTTGTACCGCATAAATAATTTTTTTTATCAATGGGTGCCTGTTGAGGCTCTTCAAATTTCGATCTGTATCTTTCAGATATTCTAAAACTTGCATGTCTACTGACAAAACAGATCCTGGCTGAATAGCAATATTTTTATCCAAAACCAAAATAGTCCTCTTCTTCACTGCTAGAGACAGATTCGCTCACCGAAGAGTCTAGGGGGTAGTCAACATGTTAGGCGTGGTCTCATCATATCCTTTCTTCACTGCTAGAGACAGTTTCGCTCACTGAAGAGTCTAGGGGGGTTGACAAATCGGTGGCAGCGCGTAGGAGTATCTTCTTCACGAGCTCTTCTTTTTCTTCATGGTTCCATCTTGTATTGATTGTGACCCACTTCAATTTGAAATATGGGTGAGTAACGCTTGCAATTATCGCCTCGTGCACTACTTGTTCATTTTCTAAATTGAGGAAAGTTTCAAATCTTTTTTGAAAACCTTGAAAGACAGCTTTGATGAGGGGGGCCACAATACTTTACTGCCTTCGCATTTAGATTTGCCAGTTTGTTTTCTACAAGAAGTAGATTTGGAAGTAATTCACCATAATAAATACCATTCTCACCTTGAAGACGATCAATGGCGATTGAAAGCGGTGCCAATACATCAACATATTCAGTAATAAATTCTATTTCAGTTGATTTGAAGGGTGGTAATTCTAGTTCAGTCATCAATTGGTGAAGTTTACCTTTGTGTTTCACTAGCACTACCAACGAGTCATACAATGAGTTCCACCAAGTAGGACATGGCAAACGAAGCTGGCAGTCAAGGACCTTGTTGATTACTTCGGCAGATTTTGGTCGACCACTTTTATTCCAAAGGGCAGTACATTTTCCCATTGTAGTGTGATTTATTGAAGCAAATGAAGGAATTGTTAGAGCTTTCTTGGCATCAGTTGTTGCAACTAAACTTAGAGTATGTGAGGCGCATTTGATATGTTTAGAGAGGCTGTACTGTAAGTCCTGATTATCCTCAAATTCGCATTCTTGTATTTGGAAGACACTATCTTGATCTTCTTCCTCGGAATCGTCATTAGCCTCATGTGGGTCAGTCTCTTCAATAGTATCATATTTCAGTGCTTTTACACCAAACTCTTTGTAGGCCTTCACAAAGTTTGACCCGTTTTTTAAAATATCGATTATCGATATCGATATTTTTTTTATATATCGGCATCCCTCCAGAGTAACAGAATGTTGAATTCTATCTTCGTGTATGATTGTATCAAACATAATCAAATGCGCACGGCGTACCAAGCTATCTATAGCTTGCGCTATCTTCGCTGCTACGTACAACACGATCAAGCACATTACAGTGACATACATAAAAATATAAAATTATATATGAAAAAAATAACACATAATAAAATAATATATATATATATATATATATATATATATATATATATATATATATATATATATATATATATATATATATATATATATATACTATATATATATATATAATAACATGCTCATTCATCAGGGGCGTCTCGTCGTACAATTTATAGGTGGTTGCATCTGACATTTCACACACACAATTATATATATATATATATATATATATATATATATATATATATATATATATATATATATATATATATATATATATATATATATATATATATATATATATATTTTTATTCAAATTATATATATATGGATTATGTCGATTATCCACCTCCACACTCCACATATATTATATATACATCGGTGACATGAATTCGAAGACACATTTCATAAAAATTGAAGTGAAAATACTAAAGTCAAGTGAAACTTTGTTATTAAAGCAGCTTCACACCTCTAAAAATATTTAAAAAAAAAGTTCAAATCTTTGTAAACTAATTAAACTCTTAGGCTAACCTTTGCTTATGTATAGTTAAAATCTATTTAAACTAACTAAACTCTAAGACAACCTTTACTTAACTTATATATAATGTAATTTATTTGTATATTTATTTATTTCACTCTGAATTTGTAAAAAAATAAATGAAATAAAACGCACATGGCCCCAAGAGAGCTTTCAATACTTTATTCGATTAAGTAGATTTAAAAAAAAAAAAAATTGGCTTCAACTTACCTGGAGGCGGATAATCGACATGAGCCATATATATATATATAGATATATTATATATATATATATATATATATATATATATATATATATATATATATATATATATATATATATATATATATATATATGTATAACTCATATAACATATATAATAACTTTCTTTCTTGATAGATAGATAGATAGATAGATAGATAGATAGATAGATAGAGGGAGAGAGAGAGAGAGAGAGAGAGAGAGAGAGAGAGAGAGAGAGAGAGAGAGAGAGAGAGAGAGAGAGAGAGAGAGAGAGAGAGGAGAGAAAGAGAGAGAGAGAGAGAGAGAGAGAGAGAGAGAGAGAGAGAGAGAGAGAGAGAGAGAGAGAGAGAAATTCTAATACTAATAAAAGCAAGAGATCTGACAAACCGCAAACAACATACATATCGTTCGTTCGCCGAGACGTTAAATTTCTGAAAATCTTTTTGGAGATTTCGAAGATTTTTGTATTCACAAATTTGAATTTATTGAAAACAAAGCGGTTGTTCTTGATATGCAACCACAAGTTGTAGGTATAAAGCGTCCACGCAGTCATATTTTCACACACATTTTCTCCTCAAAAATATGTTAGGCATGTGTTATTTTGTGTTCTGGAACAATAATCTTGCTTTGAAATTTTGACTAACTTAAGTTTGATGATGTTTTTCATTAATTAATAAATCATTAGTTATTATTATAAGATGCAATTTAATTTCTTTAATAGTTAATCGTACTAAAAAAAAAGAATAAAAAATAATAAATCGTTGCACACTAACTGCAAGTTGTGTAAAATGGTGGTTGCGCAAACCTGCAACCAGGCCACGAGCCGCATATACTTGATATATATATATATATATATATATATATATATATATATATATATATATATATATATATATATATATATATATATATATATATATATATACTCGAGTACTCGAGTGGGTGAGGTCATTAATTAATTGGGCATAGAATTAAATCACTCACTTCCCGAATACAATTATTAATAAAAGGTCAAGGTGTATCAAAGATGTTTGATGGTATTTCTTTATTAATATCCCTTCTTGTTATTGTTTTGATCACATATCAATATAAGATAATTTTTAATATTATATAATAAAATATGGATATTGTCAGTGACAATGCTCAAATAAATTTTATGTTATTATTCGATTCCAATATTATATAAGTTTTAGAACGATTTGCAAAGGGGCAAGTGCAGTACTTGATGTGCTTTGCTAGGTCTTATTCACCATTCTCTAGGTTTTATATCTTATTACATCACTTATGATCAATACAGCGTATCAAATATGACACTTACAAGCGATCTTGTTATAGGGACATTAATTGATTATTAACACCTCTAATTTAAATATAAAATAATATACAGAGCGTGCCAGGGCCATGCCCTGGGCACGTCTTAACGGCACAGATGGCGGTGGCCGAACTAACTTCCCTTCCTCGGTCCCAGATAGAACCGGTCGGAGAAAGGCGTCTTATTGGTGCTTTTAAGTTTTAAATCAGTATAAAAAGAATAAAAATAGTTATGTGTGATCTTATAAGATGCAGTCAATTTTACCGTGCATAATTAAATACACATAACTTTCATAGATGCTTTGTTTATAATCTTTCTCATAATAGCTTTTGCCTCTAAATGAGTTCTAGCTCTACAATGACAATAAAGATTTTAAAACCATTATTTTATAGTACTGGATACAGTACACTGGTGATCCTAGAAGTGCCTGTAACCCAGCCTTTAATTACAATTAAATACATTTTTTAAAAATTGAAAGTTGGTAGAAATATTCCGTAGAATTTATCTCATTTTTACAGACAAACACATGCAACTTTTTTTTTTTTTTTTTTGTTTGCTTGTTTAAAAGCCTAGGTCTCATGCCTTCAGACCTGCACCTACCCGAATGACGTCAGAGTCAGATGTCTATTTGGGATAGGATATAACTCCTCCCCTCTCACATGGTATAATGAACGAAAGTTTTATTTCTTTTCGTTCTTTTAGATAAATTTTAAAATTTAAAGTGCTTTCATATCAATTCGATCAATATATTATTAGAACTATGCATCATAACACTATATAACAATTCAATGCGAATAGACTGCCTTAATGACATATAAAATAAAATTCATATATTACTAGCTATTTATCATATGACCAATTATAATAATTTCATTACATTTTTTAGTCAGAGGAACCTTTCTAATCTAATTACCATCTTAATTATTAAAATCATGCATAAAATACAGAAATTTTAATATGCATCCCCAAGCATGCATTTAAAAACCCGGTCTTAAAGACCTCACAAAAAAATGTTTTAAAATATAAATTTTATTACCCTTAAATTTATTACAGTTTTTTTACGGAAAACTTACAGAATTTTACTTACTAAATAAGTTGAAATAAAAATAAAAATTTTACACTGCCCCCTTTTTAAAATTTCAACTTCTTTAGGTAAGGAAAATTAGCTTCTTAAATGAATTTTATTACATGAAATGATAATTGAAATTGTTCCACAAAAGTAAAAGGAAAGGGAAATCTCCCATCCCTCCGTTGTGGGGGAATAGGAGTGAGCATGATGGGGGGAAGCCCTCATTCTTATTCGCTATTAATACATTTCTCTGACTTTTAACTTCTTAGGAAAGATTTTCCTTTACAAGTCAAATACTATAATTATTATACGTCAAAAATAAATCTAGCCAATTTTCATTATTCACAATATCATCATGCCGATGAGTTCCAATATATTTTAATTACTTTTAATAAAACAAATAATTACAAAATTAAATATGCACTTAAAAAAATACCTTTGTTGATAGAAACCAAACCATATTTGAGAGTTTATAGACTTCGCTGGGCGTTATTACGAGCAGTAGAGAGTTATGAAAGACAGGCAATTTTAAACCTTAGTTCGTCTCAAAATAGAAGAATGTTTAAATTTTGGGAATGTTGTAAACTTTTTCGCCAGTTTCTTTAGGCCTCGTCTTCAGCCTAGAGACTTTATTTTTTTTCTCGTTGTTGTTTTCTACTCGCTTGTTCTCATCCAAATTTTGATCTTACCTAGTGCGTCGGGTAATAGGAAATATCATTTGGACAGTGAGTCAATAAGTCGATAATCTGACTTTTTCGTTCTTGATTTTCAAATATTTAACGAGAACTTCTCTTGAGGTGCTTTTGGCGGGTTTCAATGGTGGGGAATTCTTCTTCTCTCTACCCACCCCCAGCTAGCAGCACGATGCTTTCCTCGTATAGGAATTCGTGGGAAATATTTTTTCTTTTTTTTTTAAAAAAAAAGTTTATGAAAGGACTAATTTTAAGGAGTAACAACTTTTTTTATTATTTTCTTTTATAAAAAGAAACCTTTTCACGTTATCCCATATGCTTTTACTATTATTAAATATAAGCCCGACTTACTTTTTAACAATTATTAAAAATATATTCTTCACTTGTGTATTGGTAATACTGTACACTTTCATTAATTATCACTGTGTTATTTATTATTATTTTTTGTATTGGCCATTTTAGAAAGTTAGGGATCGATTAGAATTATCGATTCGAATGTAAAGATCTGGGGTTGACCAAATTATTAATTAATTGGGCATATAATAAAATCCCTCACTTCCCGAAAACAATAATTAATAAAAGGTTAAGGTGTATCAAAGATGTTTGATGGTATTTCTTCATTAATATCCCTTCTTGTTATTGTTTTGATCACAGATCAATTTAAAATAAATTTTATATTATATAATAAAACATGGATATTGTCATTGACAATGATCAAATAAACTTTATGTTATTATTCGATTCCAATATTATATAAGTTTTAGAACGATTAGCAAAGGGGCAAGTGCAATATTGACTCGATGTGATTTGCTAGGTCTTATTCACCATTCTCTAGGTTTTATATCTTATTACATCACTTATGATCAATACTGTCTCAAATGTGACACTTACAGTGAATCTGTTATAGAACTTAATTGATAATTAACACCTCTAAATTTAACATATAAAATAATATACAGAGCGTGCCAGGGCCATGCCTTGGGTTCGTCTTAACGGCACGGATAGCGGTGGTCGAACTAACTTCCATCCCTCGGTCTCAGATAGAACCGGGTCGGAGAAAGGAGTCTTATTGGTTGTTTCAACTTAA
>JABUQX010007761.1:75000-77500 GCA_015478945.1 Trachelipus rathkii | reverse complement strand
TCCATAAAACCTAAATAACATTTATTCTTCTTCTCCTCATTTTCTACAATCATTTTTTTCAATGTAAACGATTTGATCCACACATCCTCTACCACTCCTAAACGCACCTTGTTTCTCACCAACCAATCAGTCCCTCAGTCACTCGACGCACTCTTTCGACCAAAATACAAGCATAATGCCTTCCCTACAACACTCAATAAACTTATTCCACTATATTTCTACAGTCCCCTTTTCTCCCTTAACCCTTATCAAGGGTACTATTACCGCTCTCCTCAATCCCTTGGAACTATACCTCCATACGCTTTATTACACAACTTCCAAATCCAATCAATCACCATCTCGCCTCCGCTCTTGATCATTTTTAACTAGTAATTTCATCTATACCATCAGATTTACCATTCTTTAACTTTCTCACGCTACCCATTACCTCCTCTTACTAATAACCTATCCCCAAAATACTATTCCTTCTTGCACCATCAAAACCGCACACATTCACACCCCATCATTACTGTTAATATTGGTGCAGATTTTTTCGAAGTGTTCTTTTCCACACTCCCCTCACATAAATTTCATCAGTTTTACAAAACAACCATCCCTATTCATTATTCTAAAGCAGATTCCCCTTATTCTCATTCTTAACCTTTCGCGCTTCCTTTCCAGAAGAGCTTCTATTTTCCTTGTTGTCCTCATTCATCCTCCCTTCCAAACTGTTCATTTACCTCTTGTTTTTCTCCTACTACAACTTTTAGTATTCTTTTTTCCATCCTTATATAATTCCAAACATCATCTTTCTTTTGAATCTTCCATCAATTTGCTTTTAGTACTTCAACCACGCTCTTTTTTACCTTTAACGCTTCAATCTAACCTCTTCATTCCATCCATTTAGCTGTTAATTCTTACTTCCTACTTAGCACATCCACACACTTCCTTTGACCTACTAACAATCTGCTTCCTTCATTTGCCCCCAGATTTGCTCAGTATCACTTGTTCAACATATCAACCGTTTTACTAAGCGAGCGCTCTAATACTATCCTTATTCATCTTGCACACTTAACTTCTCACTCTTAATTTTACCTACTTCTTTCGTATCACCTTTCCTCTCCATCCAAGCCCCCATAACTTAATTTACATTAAGAACAACAATAATGATCCCGATAATCCCATTCCTAAACCCCTAGCTGATTTAACATCCAACACATTACTTCAACATCCCTTCTTTCACAACACTAAATCAATCATACTTTTCACATCGATACATCTCTACTACACCACCTAGTAATACTTTATGTATACTCTTTGTGTTTAAAGAAAGGTATTACTTACACACATCCTCTCTCTTCACAGAAATCAATCACCTTCCTACCATTCTTTTTTTCCGCCACCAAAACCACCTTTTATACCTCCTTTTTTGATCAACCTATCCACCATTCAGGTCCCCCAAAACTATCAATCTGAAGCCCCTCTCACCCCATCCAAACATCATTCAGATTATCCCCAAAATCGACTCCTTCAACGTTTCCCTCAGATGGACCATGCTTACAACCACACATCCTTGACCTTTTCAAACTTAAATTAACCATGTAGAATTCTAGGACTCACACAATCAAGTCTACCATAGCTTCAATACCACAAGTCACTCATCAAAAATTGCAACTCCTTCTCTTCCTTCTCTCTCTTCTTCTTCCCCACCAGCACGCACACATTTCAAATACATTACACCACTTAATTTCACCTTTCCCTTTCATCTTTGTTTCAGTCACGCGACAAAATCAAAATTTGCCCTTTCTAAATACATCCATCCTCCTCTCCTCTTCTCCTCAACATTTATTCCTCTGACATTCCATGTACCCCCATACGATTCATACAATTTCGCGAAAGTTAGAAGGTCGTTTCCGGCGATCACGACCTTCTCGAGGCTGCATTAGCATTCCTGGCAAAGAAATAGATGGTAGTAGGCAGCAACCCAACTACCAACGCCCCTTAGTCGACTTCCACGACACGCAGACAACGATGTGGGAAATTCTTCCCCACGCAAACAGGGATATGATAGTAGGGATCCTGTAAGGTGTTATATATGAAGTGCGGTGCTGTACTTTAATCATGTTATAATGATATGTGGATAAAATTTACAATATTAATTTAATCATCATTCCAATTGAGTAATCTTAGGCCTATTATTTTTTAAAATGAGGCTGTCGTTTTATAGATAACTTTTTAAAGCATTTTTTCTTTAATATAAATCTACACTTACTCCATTATGCATTATTTCACTTAATTTTATGTATATAAATGCTAAATACACTTAAATAAAGTTATATAAAATAATATTCAATTATCAAACAATCAGACCATTCGATACAAATTTCAAACAAAACACCAAAGCCACATATTTCGTAACATTACGGAAGAGGCGAAAGATTTCATATAAATTTTCGATTATTTTATCGATTATTAATAGGTAGGACAGACTAGCCCGCTCTTTAATAATTGACGTAAAAAG